>CANXYI011157740.1:0-13010 GCA_948208565.1 Hura crepitans | reverse complement strand
ACCTACTTCTTTTTGGCTATGGACATGAGACAGGGCACTTATTACAACTGCCATCATTCTTTTCTCCATCTTATTCATTACCTCTATGAATATGGCTTTTGTTATGTAATCGTCAGTCGACATAGCTCCTTGCTTAAGTTGTATTGGTAGTGCTTCACTAACTCGGTTGAGGTGCTTGCCTATCTGTTTCCACTGAGCAGTGAATAAAGGATCAATGATGACTGTTAAACAAAGGGTTTGAGATGATGCATATACAATATCAATAATGCAAAATGTTGATGATGTATGACATGCAATGCATGTTCATGGTGCAATAAGGACAAACACATGCAAGAAAACCTTTTAACCTTATTCTGCCCACACACGTGGTTAAGCCATTTTTTCCTAGGTGGGATTGCCTAAATGTCATTAGGGATACATAGGTTCACTTATGGGCTTACATTAGGCCTAATTAACCTTTTGTATTTAAAACACATATAGATATAATGGCTTATGATATTTAAATCTTATTCCAGGTGAAATTAGGTTAGGCCTATCCCAGAAAAAAGACACAATAGGCTTGCCCCCACTCGAAATGAGGTTAAACATAATAAGCCCACATAGCAGTCAAAATGTAATCACAATTTCTTAGGGTCATTCATCCTAGGGGAAGTTGCTAAGCTTGATTATATGGGCTCATGATTTAGTCAAATGGCTTATTGGCTCCCATAAGTAGAGGTCCTTCCTAACAGGTCTTTCCAATCAAGGATAATAGTGACCAATTAGTTCACCTTTTCATATACCCGTAGGTATAAGGCTTATGAGTGATGGATATGCTGGCATTTCTCCATTCTTAAATGAAAAATAGAGTTATGGTTCACAACACCAACCAAGGTAATAGGGACATAGTATAAAAGAGTGCAATGCAATGAGACTGATAAAAATTAGAATATTTGGATGACATATTATTTGGACACTTTTAGATTGAGATTCTTAGTCCCTAGTGGAGTCACCAGTATAGAGATTATGTATTTTTATTGGGGACAAGAGTGGTTAATGGAGTCACCACCTGGCCTCTACCCTAGGATATCTAATCTTCTGTATCAGAAAGGTTTAAAATTTAGATCTTATTTATGCCCACAATAATATGCCTTCCATTTTATATTGTAACATTTATTAGTCCCTTGTCATGCAAGCATACATTATATTTAAGCATCCATATCACCTTCATATGTATAAGAATAAATTGTGGTATTTAAAGAATATAACAAGGTATATTGTACACCCAAAAATCGAGTTATTCATTAGTTGTGATGTGACCTAACAATTACTCGTAATTCCATAGGAATTGGTAATAATTGCCTAACTCCCATCTCTAGGAGATTGGCCTTTATTAAAATACATTTTATTATTACGACCTTTGATTAAGAAAACTCTAAACCTTTTTATTAATAAAACACAAATTAATTAGGTAAATTACCTTTTTAGTGTAAGATTTAGGTTTTAGCGTGTAAAAGAAGTTATTTACTACCCATTACAATCCAGAATAAACAGGAAGAAATACTAAGTACAAAACCAAAGGAAATAAAAGAAAGAATTTAAATGGTCCCGTCTGTATGATGTTAAGTCCATGTAGACTCTATATAGCTCTAGCTAATATCTGTGTGGACAACTGCTTATAAAGGATGTTATGTCCATCCGGACCTCCACTCTAGTGAGAAGGGTCAATTGCATACAACTCCAAAACAAAAGGTTTAACAATACTAGATAAAAGATTCATATAGAATCATAAAGAGAATAAGAAATAAATACATGTCAACCTAAAATGCAAAATATATTTCTATGTTCCTTGTAAGAGGGAGTCCGTGCAAACTTAAAGATAGAATATACAAGAATGAAACAAGATTATCCATATGGACTACGTTCCTTATGAGAGGGAGTCCACGTGGACTATACAATAATTTTGACATATTAACAACATTTATTTTAGAGAATGAAATAATTATGCAACATGCTAACTTCATAGAATAATATTAACAAGATGAACAAGATATGTTAAAGCATGATATATAAGACAAATAAGACACTGTTATCGAACATAAGTCTGTGTTAACTTCATATCATACATATGTCTAGAAAATAAGTTCGTGCTAACTTTATCATGTTTGCAAATAAGTTTGTACAATTAAGGTAAAGATAATAGAATGAAATAGATGTAATGATAATTAATTGTACACTATAAAACAACTTAAAATCATGACCTACTCCTATGATAAAAGTGGGGATTACCTAGAATTACCTCACTTATGATCAATCCTTAGAGATTATAGGTCCATAAAAATAGTATTAATATATATAGAAGAGATCTCAAATATTACCTTGTTAATAAAATCTTCAAGCAATAGCACAAACTTGTAGGAGTCTAGAAAGAATTATTTTTAGTGAGGCTAATAAGACTAGTAGAGCGATTCCTATTTGGAGTCCTCTTCTAAACTCACGGTTGGGTTTATTTGCTGCTATAAATTTGATTCTTAGCCACTCCCCTTCCTTATACACAAGAAAGGTATTTATAGGCTTAGGTTTAACATTTCCCATCTAAAAGAAGTAGAATTCTAATAGGAATATGATTCATAGTCCAAATAGGAAATCTCACTTTTGAAAGATTTTACGTCGGCAAGTCTATATGGACTTGTACGACTTAGTCCGTGCGGACCTAGGTTGTATGCTTTCCCACCAATTTATAGGCTTTGGGCTAGGTCTTAGGCTAGGTTTGAGTCAGTTTATATGAACATGAACTTGGACTTTGTCTGGGCAGACCATGAGCCTTAGAGCTAATTGGGCTGGTGTAGACCTAGGTTGGGTATGTACGTGTGGACTCTAAAATAAGTATGTGCAGACTTACTTCCTAAGGGCTTGTGTCATTGCTGAAGAGCCTGCCTCTAGTGATCATCATAGGCTAAAAGGTGAGGTGTCTACAAACACTATCTCAAGTCAGGTAATAATTAAATTATCAACTATTTTATAAATCACATAACTCACATACACGCACCATCATTCATTATTATTTTGATCATTCGAGTTTAGATACATCACATTGTTGCTTTACAAGTTTCCATACAATATAACATTATACATATACAGTAGAAATCATTTATAATACAACATTCATAGATAGACACAAAAAAAATTTAAAACTCTATATAACCTTATGCCTCATTCTGTATGGACTTTTTGAAGTAGCCTCCTACTCTAACCTTTTATACTAAAACTCTAACATAAACTTACATGAAGGAAAAGCCCCATGTTAAGCAGAATCGCTTAGCAAACCCAAAACTAGTATAGACAACTGATCTTCAGTTGTCTTTACTAGTGATGCATAAATCATGTGTAAATATGATAAAGTAGTTATTTAAAACAAAATTTCATAACAATAATAATAGAGGATGATATTTCATCTTTGTTTTGAATATACTTGTATATTAGTACATATGGATAACTTTACAACATTTATACATGTATACATGTAATAAGCTATATATCTCTTATTTTCTTATACATTTATATATACAAGCTTTGTAGCATTATACCAAGGCATAAGCCTTACATTGAACATGCCTATAAATACCCTTTATACATAACTCATGAAAATAGACCATATATTTACATCTTTACATCGAGTCTCATCATGCACTTTATTAGTCATTTATAGGCATTAGCTTACATTATAAATGCATGTAAGTCTTCCTTTTATATAACATTCCTATTAGCACATCTCATAACAATAGCATAAATCTTGTTACTTGGCATTTCAACTCTTATAATCATGTATATTAAACTATGATATACAATTAAGATTCTATGATCATGTTATGTGTGTATGTTCTTTATATTATGTTTCATTCTTTTGTGTGAGTGACCACATTTATTAAAATTAACTTAAATCATAGAAGTCATATTACTTTATTATCATTTATCATAATTTGGCCAATTTCTTCCTAAGACCTCTTCCTGTACTAGGATAAGGGATAGGTTACGATAGATTTCTATTAATCCACTGACTTTCCATGGTACCTAAAGGCATAAATGTGATGGTTCTTTTAAATTGTTATCTTTTCATGGTACCTTATGACACCCTTCACCCAACCCGATTGCCGAATTCAAATAAGGAGCGACACATAAACTGATATCTAAACTTACTTTAAAAATTGTTATAGTTTAAAACATATTTGAAAACTTATTTTGCTTTAAAAACATGACTTAACAAAAACCAAAATCAAAGATATACTACAAAGGGTTATCATGTCAAAAATCTAGCAGTATAATGGCTATTCGATGACATTAGTCCAAATAGTAACTAACAAATTATAGATGCCTTAACCTTTTGTGGCTTATGATGATAACTTGAGACATGCTCAAAGTAATAATGCAAGCCCCTTAAAAACCTAGTTTGCACGGACTAGTATGGCATTGGTCTACCCGGACATAATGGCACTAGGTCTGTATCACCCAACTAGACTCCCTTTGGCCCAAGGCCTATGGTCCACCCAGACAAATCGAAGTTCACATCTAGATGATCTACCACAAACTTGGCCCAAAGCCCATAGATTGGCGAGAAAATCCATGACCTACATTCGTATGGACTAATTTGCCTAAGTTTGTACGGACTTGTTGATGGACAGCTTCCAGAAGTGGGAGCTTCCTATTCAGACTCTATCTCCCAATCTTAAAAAGATTCTAACTCTTTTGGATGGAAGAGCTACCCCCTAAACCTATAAACACCCCTCTTAGGTATGAGATAGAAGAGTCAATTTGAGAAGTGAAAACCTTATTGTCCGAGAGTCTAGGAGAGGACTCCAATGTAAGATTTACACTACTAGTCCTATAGCCTACAATAAATTCTATTCTTTCTAAAATGCTACATTCTTATGTTGTTACTTAAGAGCTTCTTCATAAGGTAAGATCTGAGGCCTCCTACTATACATATAATATACCTACATACTAAGCATATGGACCTGTGATCTCTCATGATTGATCATGAGTGAGGTGATTCTATGTAATCCTTATATTGATCATAAGAGTAGGTTATTATTTTATACCATTTTATTATGTGTAATAAGCTATTAGCATGTTGTGGTTATTCTATTATTTTAATTCTTTTGCATGAACCTATCTTGAAACAAGTTTATGTTTACACAGACTAAATATTTTGATATTTGTGTAATCAGACGTCTATGTAGACTATCATTTAACACTGTCTTATTAGTATTTTACATAGGGTGTATTGTATTTGCTATATTTGGAATTTTTATATGTTGTCATATTACATGATTATCGTATGAATATCATTGGTATGATATAATTGATATACGGTCTGTACAAACTCCCTTTCATAAGGATCATAGTCTGTACGGATGGTTATGCCTTAGATTTATTTGTTCTTAATTTATGGCCACACGGACTCTCTTTCACAAGAACCATAGTCTGTACGGATGATTATGTCTTATGTATATTCATGCTGCTTTACAGTCTGTACGAACTCTTTCTCGTAAGGACCATAGTCTATACGAACAATTGTTTGTAACCTCAATCTTTGTATATGTACATATATGTCCTCTGTGAACAATAAATTAGTAGCTTTCCCAGTGATATTCATTTAGACATGCATAATGATTTATCCATATTTATGCTAGATTGCTACAAGTTTGTTATTTCTTTAAGTCCTCACGAACCATTATATGTCATTTCTAACCTATTCTTTGAGTTGTGTGCAAGTGACCGTTTTGGTATAATAGGAGGTCCGGACGGACATAATAACCCTTATATGCAGTAGTCTATATGAACACTTATTGGAGCCATATTTGAGTCTGCATGGGTTTGACGACGTATAGACAAGACCTATTATGTGCCATGAACTATTTCTTTTGGTTTTGTACCTTTAATTCTTTTAGTTATTTTTGGGTTGTAATAGGTAGTATAATAACTTGTTTTACATGCCAAAAGCCTATTGTCACATCAAATGGTTTTCTACCTTAATTAATTGGTGTTTTCTTAATAAAATTGATTTTAAGTTTTCCTTAATACAAGTCACATGGAAAATATAATTTAACAAAGGCCAATCTCTTAAAGATGGGAGTTAGGTAATTACTACCAATTCCCAAGGAATTATGGGTAATTGTCAGGTTAAACAACCACTAATAATTGACCCGATTTTTGAATGTCAATATAAACTGATGCTTGTTGTATATACTAAATGCTACAATTTCCTTTCTTTATTTCAAAAGGTGAAATGAATGCTTTAATTATAATGCATACTTACTTGATATAGGATTGATAAATGTTAGAATATAAAGGAAGACATATTATTAGGGCATAAATGAGATATGATTCTAAAAACTTTCGAGGCAAAAGATCAATGGTCCTGGTGTAGAGCCAAGTGGCTACTCAAAACACTAACTGCTCTTATCCCTGATAAAATATAATAAATCTATAGTGGTGACACCATTAGGGACTAAGAATTGAATTCAAAAGTGCTTAAATAATATGCCATATGATAATTCTAATTTTTATTAGTCTTAGGTATTTTATCTTATATAAACTATATCCCTTTTACCTTATATGGTGTTGCAAACCATGAACCCATTTTTCATTTAAGAATGGGAAATTGCTAGCATATCTATCACTCATAAGCCTCGTACCTTCAGGTATATAAAATGGTGAACAAATCGGTCACTATTATCAATGATTGGAAAGACTCATTAGGAGGGACCTCCACTTGTGGGAGCCATAAGCCTTTTGACTAAACCATGAGCCTATATAGTTAAACTTAGTAACTTTCCTAGGTTGTATGATCCTAAGTGCTTATGACTTGTATTCTAATTGCTATGTGGCCTTATTGTATTTAGCCTTGTTTAAAGTGGGGCTAAATCCATTATGCCCTTTATCTGGGATGGACCCAGCCTAATTTCACATCAAATGAGAGTTAAATGTTATAAGCCATTACTTTTACACGTGCTTTAAATACAAGAGACTGATTAGGCATAATTAAACTTATACATCCCTTGATGATGATTAGGTAATCCCACCTAGGAAAGGAACGACTTAACCATGTGTGCGGGAGGAGTAAGGTTGGAAGGTTTCTTATATGTGTTTGTCCTTATTACATCATGAATGTGCATTTCATGTATATCATGCATCATTTACACTTTGCATTATTAATATGTTAATCATGCATTACTCTTAACCTATTATTTTGATAACTATCATTGATCCCTTATTCACTGCCTAGTGGAAAAGAGTAGGCAAATGCCTTAGCAGAACTAGTGATCTGCTACTAGTCCAAGCAAATAGAGGTGCCATATATGCTGATGAGTTCATTACAAAATCCATATTGATAGAGGCCATGGGTGAGATAAAGAAAAGATTGATGGCAGCTTTCACCAACACCATGTATAGGGTATAGAAAGAAGTAGGTAAGACTTCAATAGCCACTCATAAGGGCAAAGAGTTAGTGGGAGAAAATGATGACTAACTTTTAGATGAAGGAATCCCTTTGGTTAAGAAGTCCTACAATAAGGTCCTTTTATATAAAGTAGTCAAAGATGATCAAATCAAAAAGCTAAATGAGAAAATAGAGACCATGACTAGACTAGTCATTAAGGGCAAAGATATTGACCTGGATGATATCTGTCTGAAACCAGACTGAACCATGCCTCACAAGTTCAAGATGCCTAACTTGAGCAAGTTTGAAGGTACTACTGACCCAAAGATGCATTGAAGCAATATATAGTTGCTATGAGGGCCACTAATTTATCTGAAGAACTAATTATAAGCTAGTTTAGTATGTCTCTCATGGGATAGGCTTTAGATTGGTACCATTACTAAGAGAAAAGGGTCAAAGAGGATTAGAGTGAATTAGCTCTGGCATTTAGAAAGCAATACTCCAACAATGCCAGTATTGAGGTGACCTTAAAAGATCTGGAGCTCATGAAGCAAAAGCCTAGCAAAACCTTTTCAGACTATTTAGAAAGGTGGAGGGCCAAGGTAATGAAGATAAAGAACAAGCCTAAAGACATCGATCAGATTAACATGTTCACCATAAATGCTAACAATTATATGAATAGTGGACTTATAGCTAAGGGTATCACAACCTAGGAACAGTTAAAAGACATAGCCATTGATTTAGAAGTAGCTTATTAGAATAAAGGGTTCAAGAGATCAAGTAACTCGAACTACTCAACTAATAATGCTGGGGGCACTACCAAGATAGTAGATGTACATGTAGTATGTGGCAAGCACTATTCCAACTTAGGTAAGTCACTATCATGGTGTTTGAAGAAGCTCATAAAGGAAAACGAGTTGTAGCCTCTCCCACCACAACCTTAGAATAGTCCATTGCCTCCTAACTATAGGTATGACCAATATTGCACCTACCACTAGAGAACGGGCCACCTCACTGACAACTGCAAGCTTTTTAGAAAAGCTATTTAGGACTTTATTAACTCCAAGCAAATATCAAACCTAGAAGATAAGTTGAACCCATTTCCCAAGCATTAGAATTCTTGCCTTCTCAAGTCAAGATTACCTGAAGAGTACACTCTTAGGGACATCTATGGATCCGACTAGGAGACAAGTGAGGGGGTGAGAGAGAGTAAAGCTATTCTCTTAACTAGCTTTTGGGATAGTGAGAGTGAGATTAGGGAGAGCAAAATTTTTTGGAATGAATCCTCTGATAATAATCCTGAAGAGGGAAATAAAGAACTAGTTAGGGTTGAAGGAGAAATTGTGGAAAAGGTCGAAAAGAATAGTTAAATCCTACCTGAGAAAGAAGTTGAAGTCAAAGAGGACAAGAATGACGAGGTGCTTAAAAAGTTGAAAAAAACATAAGCCCATATTAGTATTTAGGATCTACTAATCTCTTCTCAAGCCCATAAGCAAAAGGTAATTGAGGCACTGGGAGAAGTTGTTGTATCCACCACTACCACTCTTAAAGAGTTGATCCAGGTTATGAAAACTATTAACACAAGACTCATAACTTTTTTAGATGAGGACCTGCCTCTAAAAGGAAGGTGTAACACCCTACCCTAAGGTCACTACTATCAACTTATAGGGAGGGTTACGACCTGAGTTTATGCTTAAAATGGTAGAGTTATAATCTATTTAGCTAATCTTAGTATTAGAATTTGTTAAGTTTAGTTGTAGATTTCATCATCTTGTGGGTCCTGTGCTTTCATATAGATAGCCTAAGTCAAGATTCTAGTAGCATGATGGCTACCTAGAGGCTATTATGAAAATTTCACCTGTGGAAAAAAATTTTAAATGTATTCATCTATTGTCTAATAACTATGTTAGCCTTAAAACACATAGTTTTACATACCCATATGACATTAAGTCTGTCACCTTTATGGCAACTCAATGACACAACCAATCCACTTGAGCTGGGTGGAGTAGTTCCCAAGGTGGGTAAGACTAATCAGTAGCTCATGTCTTGCATCGCAAATACAAGTATACAAATAGGCATCATATTCCTTGGTGCAGACTATTCACTCACAAATATAAGAATTTAGAATACAACATTTCTACCGCACATATATACACATGTAGTTATGTTACATTAGCCTATATGATATCAACTATCTATGGTACATGATGATATATTGCAATTTTAGGTAAGATTGCTTAGCATTGTCCCCCTCAACATTGTCTCATAACCTGCACATCAAATCAAAAGCTATGTTAATGGCTTAGCTTGAAAGAGGCTAACATATTTACCTTACTAGAATTATTCTGGATATAATTGTATGTATATTGAAGTGCATAATGTGATTGATGTTAGAACATAATTACAAGTCTTAAAAACTTCTTATGAGTAACTTCAGCGCTGTGCTACTATTATTATCATTTGAAATTTCTGTCATAGCTTGTTACGCATGCTTATGATAGATACATATAAACCATATGCATATAAGGGTATCATGTACCTCTTAACACTTATTATGTAAGCCCCATGTTCTGATATCATGTAGACCTTTAGCTATTGTTACTGATTGATTGTTATTTCTTACTAAAAAAACTGTTTGAATAATTGTATTTCAATCTTGTGTATAAGTCTATATCATATTATTATTCGTGAATTATGCAACTGTAATCCTAGTAACTTCTGCCTATTCATTGTCATGGCCTATCTCATGATTCATTATGCATTTATGTTAGACTATAACACATAAATTTTTGTGACTGTGACCCCATGAGTTATGCATGCATCATGTCATATATGTTTCCTACTTTTCATCTAACTTTCTTTCTATCTGGTATAATGTTTTTCAAATTTAACACAAATTTATGTAAATAGAAACTTTGGTAACTCACTCCCAGAATGACCCTAGGGAAGGATAAATAGGGCTAACAAAGCTATAAACTGATAATTGGAGATAATATGGGACTTACCCAATACATTGCCACCGCTGAAAGCTGATAAGTATTTGTAAATTGATAATTATATGAAAGCTATTAAATATTTATGGCCTCAGCCACCATCACTATAAAAAGCTCATATGGCACTGGGCCAAGCTGTATGCTATTGCAGATTTGCATAAAATCCCTCTTTGGCATGCCAAAGCTACCATGACCTGGATTCTGTACGGTTTACCTTAGGCTCTAGGTTTTTAAATTAAATACTGTAATTTATGATTTGCTAAGAATTATATATAGTATTTCCATTATTCCCATACTTTATGAATATTCCTATTATGTCTGATGTAATACTATTGATATATAACTAGTAACACTTATACTAGCTCATATTATGGGAAATTCTAGTATGTAATAGCTTGCTTTAGTTTTTAGGACTAAATCCATCTATTTTTGTCATTTAATTCTTAATAGATTTTCTTTATCTACTCTTTTTCTATCTTAAGATAATTTGCTTATTCTGCAATGATTGGAAAAGAACTTATAATGCATGCAACTGATACATTTCAAACATTTACAATATTATTTGTAACTATGGAAAAATGCCTAAATAATCACACAACTAATGCGATGCATGAGCTATGAATTTGGTAATAGATATGTGCTATTGCTTAAATATTTATATGGATGACTAGTTATTACACAAGTATAATATGAGTGTGGATATATTCATTTGTCTTCTTAAAAAAATATATTATGAACTAGATATCACACATAGCATGTATCTACAGGTATTCAAAGGTACCAGTAGAATCGCTAGAGGGTCACAACTATATGGAGTAAGCAAGTTGCAGTTCACCTTACCATCCTAAAAAATCATTTACCAATTATTATTAAATTTATTAAGGATGCTATTGATCTAATTAAAGTGTTTAAATGCTACTCGTCCTTGCGCGGGTGCCTTAATCATTAATGCAATTGAGAGTAAATTAATTTGCAATCTCAACCTAATATATTATTCATGTAAGAAGGCTTATATTTGAGGACATGATTATTACTATATTCGAGGTATGAACTATAAGGTGAACATGATCATACTATTTATATGTAAGTGATGCAAACATGCTCAATAAAAGATTGTGAGTGTATAGAGTACTTGGCTGGTAAGGAAAATTTACCGTGTCTAAAATAATTTATTCGATTTACTCTATATAGTTGACTTTAGAAAATTAAATTTTTTTAACGAGATTAGGGGATAAGGGAGTACATACCTTTTTATTAAATAGAAGAGGATATCTTTACCATGTAACTAATCATCAAGATAAATCAGTTAGATTTATTTATAGAAGCTTACATGTATATTGATGACCTCATTTGTTACTTAAACATCTATGCTCATAACCATTTGGCTGGAAATGGCAATCCTTCTTATAATATATAGGTACATAACTATTCTCATGTTTACATGTCTAACTCTAGCTACCTATTTGAGTAATTATCGTATTTATCCTTTCATGAAAATTTCCATTCATAAATTAATTGGTGAAAATTGATTGGATCAACCTCCTAAACCTATATCGAGCACTCTCTACCTTGTTATTAAAATATTGCTTACTCGTTAAGTTATAATGTGGTAAATCACATGATTAACTTTGCCTTTAACTTACCATATTCTAGCATTCCTCTCTATATATATTTGCATACCCTTTCGATTATTTACCTCTCCATATTAGTAGCCCGTAAACTTAAATCCTACTTAAGATAAATGTATAATTTAAGCTTAACTAATGCACAATAACTAGTTAATTAACTCAGTAAAAAAGAGAGTAGGAGGCTAGAGTGCTTGCTTATTTAAACATATAAATTAAATCATAATCTATGATTGAGAATATCTATTCAATTTCTGGATGAATAATTCTAATTAATGGGGGCATTTTTAATCTACTATTAGTCCGAATAGGTGAGGGTTCTCACTTATGGGGAGGTCTTATCCTATTAACATTTAAGGGAAATACTTTTTAGGAATGTCAGATATATGTTACCAAAAGCACAGTCTTTGTATAAGAACTACTAATCCTTACCTTTTTATCATGCTTAGAGAAGCATCCCATAGATAAAACATCATTAGTATTCCAAATACTTTAATTCAATCCATTAGAGGCATTAGCTTAAAGAAAAGGTTTGCTTAGTTCCTTTTTATACTTGTGATTATGCATAACATGTAAATTTTCCTTTTTAGGTGTAGTAGTAATGTTGCTATTTTATGGTATGCTTCTTTCTTCTTGCATTATAAGACTAGGAATAGCATAAAACTTAATCATGCTCTATATTCAAAAACAACTACTCTTATACAATCATGCACCTCCGCATCTGATTATACCATAATCCGAGGAGGAACTCAAATTACTTGAATTAAATTTTATCCCCTATTTTTTAATATCTATATGTAAATTTATAATTTCTAATGTGGCTAACCAGTGTCTTATATTATACTTAAGTGATTCATACTGGTTATATGGTTCACTAATAATTATTGTCATATTACTTGACACATCTCCTAGATAGGTTCTCTTTCTCTTATATTTCCACACTTAATATGATTACCTCATGAATCATTATATATA
>CANXYI011157731.1:0-13521 GCA_948208565.1 Hura crepitans | reverse complement strand
TATGTGTTGCACACCTTAGTCATGATAGGCGACCCGCTAAGGATTGTACTAGGTAAAAGGTGTCACATAATCTATGTCCAATAGGGTTCAATTTCTTTATTTAGATACAAATTATGTTGTGATGTATATAGAGGAGTCCATTAAAATAATATCCCATTATCTTTGAGATAACTCTAAAACTCTTGATTTAAGTATTCTCCACCTCGATCCAATTGAAGTGTTTTAATACTTATGTCAAGCTATTTCTGAACTTCATTTCTAAATTCTTTGAATCAAAGGCTTCAAATTTGTACATCATAAATTACAAATACTCATATTGTGAATATTCATCAATAAAGGTAATGAAGTAGAGAAACTCACCACTTGCTTATGTGGTCATTAGGCTATATACATCTATATGTATAAGGTCTAGAAGTCTAAGAGCATGTTCATATTTTTTTCCACTAATAGGTGTCTTTGTCATCTTACCTAATGAACAAGGTTTTCATATTTCAATTGATTTACAATAAAATGAACCTAAGTCACCAGACTTATTCAATTTAGACATGCACTTCTTATTTATATGGCTAAGTCAATAGTGCCACAAGAATAATAGTTTCAGATTATCAACCATTTATCTATTTTTATTAATGTTATAGATAATTTTTTGGTTATTGAGAGTATATATTCCATTAACAACTAATGCGGAACAATATAAGACATTAATCTTCATAAATTAAGCAACCCTTGCTCTTATTAATAGAAATATCAAAATCTTATTCAGCAAGACAAGATAAAGAAATAATATTCTTATTTAAAGAAAAAACAAAATAATAGTTATTAAGTTCTAATACAAGTCCAGAAAACAAATGTAAGTAGCATGTTCCTATAGCTAATGTAGCAACTCTTGCTTATTTGCTAAGTGTAAGACCATATCACCCTTGTCCAGCCTTTTATTGCTTTTTTGTCCTTGCATATGAGAAACCAAGTGAGAATTACAATTGATATCCAATTTTATCAATAACATTACTAGCATTAATCTCAATAACATTAACACCTGAAGTACAGGCTTTTTCATGCTTTTCTCTTTTTAGAGACTCAAGGTAATCTTTGCAATTCCTCTTTTAATGACAAGTCTTATTGCAATAAAACCAAGTCACCTTAAAAGCCTATCTTTTTAGTAGTAACAAGCTATTTGCCTTTGTCCTTCTTTACCTTACCTTAGGCCTTAGTTGCATCCTTTTTTCTTCTTTTTTCCTTTTTTCTTAAAAGTATAAGAATCATTAACCATAACTACTTTGGAATTCTTTTTCATAGCATCCTCAATAGTCTTCAGCATGTTCACCATCTTAGGGATCATTGTTTAGATCTTGTTTATTTGATAGTTAACCCTAAATTGTGCATAACTATTAAGCAATGATTGTACCATAGTGTCTATATTTAGTTCATGATCCATAACCAAGCCCAAAGCAATAAGCCTCTTAATGTACTTATTCATTTTCATCCCATGTTGTAGGGCTAAAGTCCTATTCACCATTCTTTAGTGAAATAGGGTTAAGATATCTCATATCATTTGGTCTTGCTTTGGTTATTAAACAATTCACATAAGTGAAATAGAATTGTTTGACCATCCATATGCTTATGCTACTTTTGAAGCTTTGGGGACATAGGTGCTAGAAAAATATATGTGCTAGATTTTGGTCCTTTATATGTGTCATATATGTTGATTGAATATCAACAAGTGTTCTTAGGGATAGATGGGAGAGGCTTGTTCAACACATAGCCTATCTTCTCACTTTTGAGAACTATACATAGATTTCATAGCTAGTCTATAATGTTTGGCCTAGTTAACTTGTTAGAGTTAAGTATTGAGAGTAAATTTAGGTTAGATGAACTTATGATGCAAAGTGAATACCTACATGTGAAGATTGAGACACATGTTAGTACATAATAATGTACATATATGCATTTTATAAGGTCTTTTATAAAATCCATCAATGCTACCATTAAATATTACAAACCAATAACCCTTATATTGATATGAAAAAACTCAGTGGTTTTCCTAATGAGACAATACACATTTCTCATTAAGGTTAAACCTTAGGTTAGCCTAACAAGCCTAACCTATAATAGAAACTATAGGCATCTAATGTTAATTGCATTTTCAAGCAACTACTAATCATTAGGTCACTAACTCTTGATACATATGTATCTCTTATACATTTCCCTAATCTACCTCTAGAACCATTAACCTTGAGTCATCTTAATAAATTAATGGACTATCTAAGATGGACCCATTTATATGGTTGTAACATATTCAACATAGCATGGCCTTAGGTAAGTTAAACAACCCAACACTAAGAAGAACTCTAGTTAAAACTATACTAAATAAGGCTTATAAGTCTTAGTATTAACTTTAAGGGATTTCTTCAATTTTAATCTCGTTAGGGTTGTATACTTTGCTATACTCAACCAAAGGGATTTTGTGTGCTTTGTCATGCTCATGCATATTTAATCTCATTAAATTAGAGATATACTACTCAATCATATTAAATATATGTTCTAGTTAAAAACTTTTACTACATTGGTCTCATTAAGCCAAATGAAACAAATTGAGCCAGACCCTAAGTAGTATGCATGATTTATAAACCCAAAAAGAAATAAAAGAACATTTCTTACTATTTCTTCTTAGTCCTCCTTGATGGGCCTTCTTCTCTATTTGCTTCTTGCATCTTTTCTTCCTACTCTAACTTTATGTAATCTAATCACATAATAAAATTATTTAAGAGACAATACATTACATGCGAAAGGAATTAGATGAGAAGAGAAATATAATAGAAATGAGAGAAAAGGCTTGGACACATAGGTCCAATTTAACCAAGGAAAAAATTCCATGCAATGTAGATTAATCACATTAGTGTTTTTCCATAATTAGACATCATGCAAAACATACACTTATAACATGCATTTCTAATTTATCACATGCATTAAACCTTAAAATTTTGATTATAATTGACTACTAGAATTATAACAATTGTAAAACTAGTTTTAATTCATCATCTTGACCCAATCAATTTTCGTGCCCTTTTAATAAAGAATTAATTGAACTAATCATGCAATTTGATTATTTAATCTCATTAAATATTAAATTACATTCTTTTTATTTTATAGAGTTCTAATTTCATTAGAATTCTAAACCAATCAAATTACATCAAGCATGATCACATAAAATCTCATTATGACACCTTAATACCTAACTGATTACTGGTTCAGATACCAGATGTCACAGGCGACATCTCCTACTTGATTCAATTGCAAGACCTAAATAGAGACGTCATACGGCTTTATTTACCTCCTCCATTATTGAACATTTTAAATCTTCTTAATATCATATTGTATTATGTGATTTATTATAGGAAACCATATAATACATTCATATGTGTATAACTAGTTATAACAAACCATATTATACATTCATATGTGTTTAACTAGTTTTGCTTCAATAAAAATTTTATAGCATAATGGCTGCATGTTGTCATGACCCAAAATAAACATGCCTTATATAACACTTCTATAATAATCATAGGCTTCATATTAAGTATCCCAATCATGCTGGATCCTTTTAATCCACACAATCTATCTTAACCATCAGCATTACAATCCTCACCATCACAGTCATAACACTGTATCTGAATACACCTAATTAAATCATATATTTATAATCATATAAACACTAGTTCTTAGTTATATACATAAATTTGATAACTCAATTAAGATGTTTAAGCTGTTGTAATTACATCCATACACATATCTATAACTATTTAGACTTAAGCCCACTACCCTGACATATACATGAATGCCAATCTATAATTGTTCCATACCTACATTTATAATATAACAAAATAAAACTCCTCGATTTATGCTATTATGCTTGAGGTTGTTACTTGCACTATTGTCTAATAACTATAAACTATAGACAATGACACATTAAGCATAATGCTTAGTGGTGTATTCAATGAGGTATGCATTACCATAAAAATCTCCAATTAATTATTAACATATTCAATATAAAGCATGCCATGTAATACATATATCACACTTCCCAAACACACCATTAGTAATATTATCCTTATTAAATCTACTTATACTGATAGTTTATTGACATCTTATAATTTATTAAATCTTTCTATTCTTAACAACCAAATATTTAATTTCTATTAAGTTCACATTACATACCAATTCACTTGAATTAAGGTTTATTATCACTCCCTAGTTTATATTATGTACTTAAATACACCTATTTATTCATGATGGTATTACCTAAATTAATTTCCCTAGAATAGCATGCGACCTTTAATATTGAGGCATAGATTTAGCTTGTTAATCTAATTGTATTCATTCCTCTTATATCTTACAATCTACATTGTTATTTTATACTTACTTATTCAAGTGTAGCAATATCACCCAATTCATTCTTTCCTAATAACATGTCTTCTATAATTTTATCAGTTAGTCCATTGAATTATTACACTATTTAACTTAGCTAGTTTTCTCATAAAATCATTTATCCTATTTTCCTTGTTATGTGTTCTTTATTACATATTACTTAGTTAACTCTATGTTACTCTTACCATTTCTTCCATTGTGCTCATTTCATTCATAACATTTTACTTGCCCATATCTAGTATACATACTCTTGGTGCTAGATAATAAGATAAGAATGAATTTACAATGGTGCACATGTGGAACCTTACATGTTTCTACAATATGTTTAATACCAATATAGGTGTGCAACGGTCCATTGGACCTCTTAGTGGTTGCACCTGTATAAAAAATATGTGTAGTGGTTCTGTTGGACCTTTTAGTAGTTGCACCCCTATTAAATACCAATATAAGTATGTAATGATCTTATCGAACCTCTTAGTGGCTGCACCTACATTAAATACAAATACAAGTGTGTAGTGGTCCTATTAAAACTCTTGACAACTGTACTTATATTAAGAATATGTGTAGTGGTTCTATTAGTCCTCTAATGGCTACACTCGCATTAAGAATACAATATCAAATAAGTCTAGAAGCTATTTCTAATCCTAAGGTGACCTATCAACCTATTTAGTAGGTGTCTAACTAATATGGGCATTACCTTCTTCCACATTTCATCTCGACTATTTTCACAATTACTCATACTTTTACTTTTTAACATTTTCATACCACATCACATTTTGAATTCACTTACTTATTTCATATAATTGAAGCACCCATTTATTCATTGTCACATTTACAATCATGCTTTTATTAATTCTAATTATACAACTTTTTCATGCTCACAATTCCATTCTCACTTTCATTACATAGTTGTATCATTGCACACATTTCATATATTACCTTTCTAATTTGTCATCCATTAATTCACAATTGTATACAAGCATTTCATTTTCGTTTATATACAACATTACAAACCAATTCAAAAAAACTTATTATTTAATTAACTTTATTACTTATATTCATATTACACATAGGGTCAATTCACATGGTTACTAGTTGGTTTGCATTATTTAATATTCAAACCACTAATTTATCACACACATAACTTAGTTATACCATCTTACACATAATACAAACATATACATACATAATTCACCAAATAAACATAATTTAATGCTTGTAATATCTATGAATTAAGGCTCCATGAATAATGCCACTAGGTCTGAGACGTGTACTTAGGGTGCTGGGGCACTTGTATGAGAATTGAGGCAGCAGCACTGGTCACAAAACTTTGAGGGCCTCTAAAATGATGAAATAAGCCAAAATTAAAAATTTAGCAGAACCAATAAATCATTTTAGGCTTTAAATTAGCGATAAATAAGGTTAAATTGAGTTAGCCCAGGAATGTCTCAAGATGTGTCTGCACGGACCCAAAAATATTATACCCTGAAGGTTAAAAATTCCCTTAAGTCTATTGGTGAAGGAATTTTTAAATTCCAAGATTGTTTGCAAATTCTCATAATTTTCAGGTTTGGCATGTAAATTGAGGCTATTTGTAAACTGGCTTATTGATGGAATTTGGCTGCAAAGTTTTATGAGCATGTAAATAGGACTAAATAAGGAATTTTAAAATAAATAATGTAATTTTTAAGGACCCTATGATTTTAAAAATTATTTGAAATTTCTACCAAAATCGAGCCATTTCGAAAGGTTCGGGTGGCCGTGGGACACACCTGTGACATGTTAGCCAGTCTTAGGCCATGTACACTTGTCAAGACACCTTGACACTTAGGCAATTCCACTTATTTTCTTCACTTTCTTCTTTTCCCTTTTCTTTGTGCTATCAACGCCACTTAGAAGGAAAATCCACCATTTTTACATCTTCTTCAGGCTTTTTCATCCATTGATGACAACTAAAATTAACTTCTACATGTTAGGTATTGAATAGAGAAAGAATTGAGAGCAAAAGATGAAGAGATAAATCAAGAAAAATCTTAGAAAGGTCAAAGGTTAGAAAATCCAGCAAAGGAAAATCAAAGTTTAATGGTAAGTTTTCTTGGCTTTTTCATGATTTTCCCTAAGGGATTATGGGTGGCAAATAAGGCTTATGAAGTTAGAATTCTAATTTGTGGTGTGTGTCAATTTTTGGGAAATTTTCAAGTGGAAATGGCATAAAAGACGGGGGCTATTTGAAGGCATTTCTATGGACTTTTGAGGGCTTGAATTAGGTGGAATTTCATCTTGAATTAGCTCCTACACTGTCTAACTTTCAGGCAGGGCTAGTATAGTAGCCAAGGTCTATTATGGGGCTATTGTACTATTATATTAGGTATACCATTATCTTATTTGCACACTTGGTGCTATTATCTAATTATGTCAGTGTAGCGGCATAGGTCTCGAAGGGGCCACTGCACTAGTCTGCTGGGTAGACCAAATTGAGTAACTGAATGTGATACGTGACTTGAGAGATTTACGGACTGATCCCTATGTAGTTTAATAATATATTTGACTTGGGAGGTCTTTAAATTGATCCTTATGAAGTGTAATAATGTATTTGGTTTGGGAGGTCTACGAACTGATCTCTATGGTTTTATCAAGTCGGTGTAGTAGGCGAGGTCTATAATGTGGATCATTGCATAGTTTCCATTCCCTCTATGTCCAGTGTATTTAAGTGTCATCTATCTAGTCAGACCTATCATTTTAATAAAATAAATAACTTATTAATTAATGATAATGGCAGATGTTAGTTAATCAGTTAATTTTAAGTAATTAAATGGATAATTAACCTCAATGTACAAGTAAGGGTATTTTGGTAATTTTAACTGACACACATCATATGTTGGCATGATAACATGAAATTCTTAATATTATCATTGGATGCATGAATAATGATCATGACATCATTTAAATGCTTGAATTCACCATTGAGTATTATATACTCAATGTACCTATTTTGATGTACAGGTAGACAAAATCAGTAGACAACCTTATAATATGTGTAGCACAAGTTTAGAGGACAAGTTTATAAATTTATGGTGTAGTTAGTGTATTATTTGGCACTCGTGTACTTAGGTAGGATAAATGGGTACCATGTATAAAGGAAATGCAATATGTAAATATTAAATGTAGACAAGGGTTGAAATTAAGTAAAGTATGAGATGTTTTGAATACATGATTTTACTTGATGCTTATGGTATATAAGCCTGAGGCTCTAGGATATAAATTTATTGATTATAGCCTGAGACTTGTGTTATTGCCATGATGGGTTGATGATATGAGTAGAATATTTATAGGACCAGAAGGGTCCAGGATGTGAGAAATAGTTAGATATGGCTACATGAAGCATTTTTATACAGGTGTAAATTTTGGATAGTCATCCAGACAGTCGTTATGCTATCGAAGTTTAAAAAAAAATTTTACATACGTGCAACTAGCTAATTATGGTGTTAATAGACTCGTATGACCTTAAGCTAAACTAATATAAAATTAGAACCAAGTTTTAGAACCTATTGGATTTAAATAGAAGGATTTTGGTAGAAGTTAAATGAATGAACCTGAAAGATAATTTTATTGTGGTTGACCTAGTGGGAAGTGCACCACTTATTGGGTTTCTTCAGGAATCTAGTAAGAGGTGTCACACATAGCATATATATTCTTTAAATTATGGAAATAACAAAAGTAATGTAGAAATCATTTAATACACTTACTAATGATCTCTTTGGCCTCTAAATAAGCCCTTCACACTTTCACTTTCTTCTTCCTTTGCCTATCTCCATATCTCACTAAAAGCATAATAGATTTTCTAATAGAAAAATTCATAGAAAATTACTACTAACTCCAACCTACAAATTAAAGCTAGAATCATTTAATTAAGCCTCCCTAAATACCTAAGAAATTATCAAACCTTCAAAATACTCAACTTACCAATTTAAGGGTTAGAAACCCTAAACTTTCCCTCTCCTAATTCTCCTTCAATTCTTCTATTTTTTGCTTGTGTTACATGAAATTAAAGCTTTAAAAGTGGAATAGGTGAATTTTACAGCATCAATTTTGTGTTACAAGTGAGATTTATGGGTTAAGAAAGAAATAAATCTAAGGGAAGGAGAGAATGCAGGCATCGACCATGGTGGGGAAAGATAGGATGGGTGGTGATTGATCTCATGTGGTTAGACCACATGAAACCCATTTTATATAATGTCTCTCAATGGCCATGATTTGGCCACATGCTAACCCAATGGTTTTAATTAATTCAAGGCAATTTTGATTCTTAAAAAATGATTTCCTTCATTTAAGGCTTTAATAAATTCCTCATTTGTTGCCACAAATTTAGAAATTCCATAAATTAGTAAGTCCTTTGAGTTTAATTATTTTTTTACTAAGAGAAACCCACTTTCTATTATAAAAAAATTCCAATCATGGTACCATTAGCTTAGTTAGAATTTTTTACGATTAGGTTATGCTACTTTTAGATTTTTCTAAGCTCAAATTGGATATTTTATCATTCAATTAAAATTATATTACTATTCAACAAGACATTGCAATAGAATCTTTAATTACACTTTTTTATAACTTATATGATTTCAATTCCATTCCAAATTTCATCCAAATTTAATTCATATTATTTCCTAACATTTTACTTAGTTAGTTTACCTGGGCCCTATAAAGTACTATTTATGGTTTGATGTCACTATTCACCAAACCTATATCCTGGATATCATTCTTTTCACACTTTGGTATTCCTCTTATACTATTTTCATGTTTTCCACTCTTCTATGTTTGTTTCACAAATTTTTGACCTTAAGCTAATATTTTCCAATTTTGCCCCTAATAATTTAAAAAATGGTCGTTATGTCCATCACTCATTTTTCATTTTGTTATTTATACCCATTAAATCATTTCAATCCATACAACTATTTTGTTCCCTATAGTTTCATCAAATTCCCATTCTATGCTTAGGAAAATTGGACCAAAAATCAGGATGTGACATCGATTCTACTCAAAGAAGATTTGTGCATAGTGTATGACTAATTATTCTAATCTATTTTGATAATTTTTATACATATTATATCAGAATAATACCTAATCATAATTTTTATTTAAAATCCTAAGCTCATTAGAAATTTAAATCAATTTAGGATTAAAATACAACTTTTACTACAAATCATATTTATATGTAAAATTTGGCTATTCATTTTAATATCATCTCATGTCTAAAATTTGATTAAATTTATGAACACATGATTTAATATAATTAATTTCAAAATCATATTTAACATATATTTCCAAAAAAGAAAAATTTAATCATATCAAATTTTTAACTTAATTAAAAATCTTTAAAAGGTATACCACTAAGTGTCAAATACAATATGAACCATAAAATCATTTGCAATTTAGAATGTGGAATTGACCTAAAACATTTTTTTATCAGTTCTAATAGCCATTCGCAACCTTTTATACCTATAATAATCAATTTTATCAAATTAAATTTTGATTTATAATCATTCAACCTATGGTAAATTATCATAAAATCAACCATTATATGTTTTAAATTTGTGACAATCTTAACAATCAAGCAATTTTATGAATCTAGGTAATGCTTGATAAACAAATGAATATGAATAGTACTTCCTAGGATTTGAATAGTGTTTCTTAAAACCTAGGTCATACTAATGTGACTGATTAAATGTATTAATCATAATACAATTTTGGGTAAAATTGGAAGTTAAAACAAAGTCAATAAGATGTTTAAAAACAAGAGTAAATATTTTTACTACGTCTCATGAATAGTAACCTAATGTATGTATAGATGTAAAATATTTTGTTTTTTTCTCTAAAAATCTAGGATTGATACAATTTTATACTTGAATATTCCAAATAGTCTATTGGCATTGGAATTTGAACTTTTGAACTTTGGGAAGTAATCTCTAAATATCGGGCAAGGTTAAAAAGTAACGATTTTATTAATTTTTTGAGTTTTTCAAGTGTCATTTTCTTAAGGCCTTTAAGTCATGATTCAAAAGACTTTATGTAATTTTTAGAAGTGTTATTTAAGGTTTAAAATGAGTGGAAAAATGAATTAAAAGATTGGAAAAAGTGAAGGATTAATAATGGCCAATGGATGAAGGGAAGGAAAATTTTGACCACAAGATCAATTGATGTATAAAAGGCATCAAAAAGCCCTATTTGGACAAATATTTGAATAGTGATCATCTTTTCTAGTCCATAATTTTGGCTGATAGCTTTTGCTTCTCCCTTCTCTTGTTCTTTTTCATTTCTTCACCAAATTAAACCCCTCAAATCACCTCTAAACTTCATTTTATATGGATTAAGGCATGAAAATAGAGAGAAAAGAAAGAAACAAGGTTTAATTTTAAAGACATTTAGAGGTAAGGGTTAAGATAAAAAGTGATAGATTTTTGAAAGACTCTTTATTTCTTTGATCTAATATTTTTCCAAGGGTCTATGGGGCTACATAAGACATATATAAGGTTAAATTGCACTTTGAATGAGTATTGGATTCTATATGAATTTTTGATTGTGTAATTGCTATAAGTTATGCAGAGAAAAAGGGTCTAAGGAAATCCAAAGACAAAGAGAAGGTGTGGGAGGCTTTTTGGTGTCCAAAAGTATAACACCTCGATTTTTAGCCTAGAAGTTACTTTTAGGTCTTAGGGACCAAAATAGAAATTTTTACAAGTTTAATGAAAATAGCAATATGTGACATGTGTTTTTCATAAGGATTATTGTGATATTCATATTTTAATAAATTTGAGCCATCGGATAAAAAGTCAAGATTTAATCTTGACCTTTCACTTGATGGTATATATATTAAAGTGGAAAGAGAAAAAGGAAGAAAAGAAATGATGTTCTTCATCTTTGTAACACCCCTTACCCATTTCTACCTAAAATAGGCTAGGTGTGCCACTTCCCGCTGAGGTCAGCCATCCTTGGATTTCCTTGGGAGTCTTTCATTTAACTTTTACCCAAGTTTGACCAACTTTAACCAAACATGCCCTTATTCCATTTCAGATTATTTATCCCTTTATTACTGTTTATATTAGTCCGTTAAAACTCTAATTTCACCCTATCAGACAACTATAGAAAGTTGGGTAGCATAACGGCTACCTGGGTAACTAACCCTAAATAAACCTGTAGAGAAAAACACTTCTAATTTCATACTTTAATCACTTCCCCCTTCTAGGCCCTCTAGTCCTCTAAATCATAACAATCCTCAGCAGCATACAAATTTCATAGATCACAAGATAATAAACCTACCAGCACACAATCATTCACAATAGATTTATATTACTATAAAAAATAGTACATATATATTTGGTTCAGTTAACAGACATGCCATAACCTACAACAACTCTATATACATGAGTGCGTCTATACAAAACTCAAAAAGAAAACAAAAAGGTACCAAAAGACTCAATGATAGCTACACTGATGATGTCTAGTGCTAACCGTCACTCCGTCTATTGCATGCACATCAGAACACCGACACATTGAGTATGAAACTCAGTGGTGGAATAAGCTAAATAAAATATGTCTACCATGTATGCAAGCAACATGCAGGAATCCATCCTTAGACCTCCCAATACTAGACTAACAGATAGAAAGTTTAGTCTATGGACCTCCTAATATCTGTAAATCATATCAGCATCACCAAAGGTCGATAGTAGGGATCAGCCTCATGAGACCTCCCAATATCCATAGATAGACAAATGGGTAATAGAGATTAGCCCATCTAGACCTCTCAATACCTTTCTATGTAGGGTTCACATCAAAACCTTAGCAGCTGCACTTGTCACAACTAACACACCGCAGTTACCCCAGAAGGACGAAATTGCCTAGTAGTTGCTAACTCCCTAATATATCAGTCAACCCATCCAGTAGGTGTCTAAAAGATGGGCTAATAACAAACTTAGACTGTAATTCTTCACA
The DNA here is from genome assembly GCA_948208565.1 of Hura crepitans. Lineage (NCBI taxonomy): Eukaryota > Viridiplantae > Streptophyta > Magnoliopsida > Malpighiales > Euphorbiaceae > Hura > Hura crepitans. Next base: position 1,110 of record CANXYI011157731.1, on the reverse strand, counting down.
TTTTTAATTCACAAGTCTAATTTTACCATTAAGTTATTTGCTAAGACAAAATGCACACAATTTTCCATAACTTTGCCCACTGTGGCAAAGTTACTATTCATATAGTCAGTTTCTGCATCTGACATTATTCATTTGGTCATTTTTGTATTTCGTACCCTTCCATTTCCAACTCATGCCAAGTTCAAATTTCATCCTTTCCTTTACATACTCACTTATATACCATGCACATATCAAAAGACACAAATTCATGACATTTTACCATCCATTTTATACTTATAGATTTTAACTTCTTTTTCACCATATTCAAATGTCATAAGCTTATTATTTCTTCATATAACAAGCCACAATCATACTTCCACATACCATAAACCCTAAGGTAGCCAATTCGGCCATAACAAGTCCACTCACCTACACCTATATTCCATACCAAATCAACATGCCATTCTTATTAGTTCCATGCCAAAAATACCAATATAACTTAATTTTACCAAAATGCCATATATACACCCAAGATTATACAATTCCATACAAAGTTTACACATAATATTCAACATACACATGAGACATATCAAATTTAACTAATTCCATATACTTAAGGAGTGATAACACCCTTTTCTCCACCACTTTTGTGCATGTCTCTTTGGGTTTCCTCACGTGTATGTGCCCTCCGTAAACATACATAATTTTCACCTTAGAAAAATTCCCAAAAATAATCTAGAGCTCTAAATGAAAATCTAAAACTATAGAAATTCTTAAAATACTATAATCTACCTATACCAAAAATAAAAAATGGAATTGGAACACTCACACAATTTAGTCACTATTCACACAAGTGGTGAATCTCTTAAATTGAGCTCTTTTCCTCAATTTCCTTGGTGGAATTGACACCTATGGCTAATGGAGGTTTATTTTTCTATAATTTTTGTGAAGTTTGGAGGAGAGAGGAGAGAGAAAATGAAGGATTTTGGTGGGCAAAAATGGTGGTGCCGTCGGCTTCTTGGTGTTCTTCAAGGTTGAAGATGACTTTGGCACCTGTGAGGAGGTTCACATGTGTAACCACTTAAATCTGAAGGCTTGGTTGCATAAAATTAGGACACCTGGCAATCCAAT
>CANXYI011157673.1:0-11028 GCA_948208565.1 Hura crepitans | reverse complement strand
TTAGGCTCATGCTCTTGATTGATAGGTCTAGCGAGATTTTCACACTTATAAATGAGGGTAACCATGGTTGAAAATGATGATGGACTTTTACGTTTAAATCCCTTTTTCTTTATGAGGTTTACTGAATTAGGATTTTGAACGAGAAATAAAGGCTTAGAAATAGAGTTTTAGGCAACATTCAATGAATAGAATGTTTCCTATAGGCTCTTAGGTTCAAGGCCTCAAAAAATGAATGTTATGGAATATTAGGCAAGGTTTATTTTTAGCCTATCAAGAAGATGATTAGGTAAAATAGACACAATAGCTTGTCTCAAGCATTTAAATAGATTTAGTTACCCTAAATCCTTTTTCTTTTTTAATTCTCTCCTCACTTTCAAGTAAATTTTTCATGCCTTACTTGGAAAGATGAAATTGTTCTGCCTTGGAAATTATATGCCACTTCTCAAAGAATCTTGAATTGTTTGCCACGATGTATGTGAATCAAGTTGATATTTACATTTTTTTATTTTATTTTTTATCTTTTTTTAAGATCTCTCAGCTTACCTTTAAGGGTATTGTGCTAGGCAATGAATAATGAACAATACTTGTGATATAAAAGTAAACTAAAGAAACATTTTATTAAACTTTAATAATCATTCCAGTATAAGAAAATAACAAATCATAGAATCTAGATATCCTGATTCTCAATGGAACCTTCTATATCCTTAGTTGGCAAGACTTTTTCAAGGCAAACTAAAAGCTTGGGAAAGAGAGCTTCCTTCGAAGAATTAAAGAACAATTGCTAGATGTTGGGATGTTGGTTTGGAAAATTTTTAAGATTAGGTATCATACCAACGTCAATAAAGCCTTGGATGGCTTTGTGGAGGTTTTTACTATTGTTGGTGAGGTGGCCAATTCTTTAATGATAACTATAGAACTAGTCATGGCGATGGTTAAGTCTAAGTGGTGCAATTTAAGGCTTAGGTGTTAATGGGTGAATCGGGTTTTTATTCTTTAACTCTTCGAATATTGCTGACAAGGGCCTATTTAAGTTAACAATTTGATGAAAAAGGTTACTTAGGCTTTGCTGAGTACTCTTTTACTTGTTCATTCCTTCAATCTTTCTCCATATTTGCCCTTATAATTGCCTTGGACTTTGTGAATTCTTCTTGGATCATAGCCTAAATCACCTCAATTTCGAAAGCCACAACCTTCTTGAATACTGCCCTAATGCTTTGCAAGTCTATGCCACTGAATGCCATCTTTTAGAAATAGGCTTCTTTGGTTGTTGGGGCTAAGTTTTTTTTCTTAGAGAGTTCGAGTAAAGGATTAATAAGTGTACACACAAACAGTTAATATGATGCATTATTTGTATTTCTATATTGTATGTGTCATGTTGCATGATCTACAAGCAATATGATGCATGGATGCATTTTTCACGTATGCTTAGATATGAGCTATGTACACCTAATTGATGAAAATGCTTTCAATTATGTACATTATGTATGCACATACATCTAATGGTGAATATGTCATGATGTATAATTTTTTTCACAATACTATATGATCCATGTGTATAATGTTACTATATGGATAAAGGTAATGAATAAGAATGATTCATGTCCATGCTTGAATGACAAGTAAGATGATAATGTGTATGCTATTGATGCATATATATGCATGAGGTATATGTATATGCATGATTAACCTCTATAATGTTTCCTAAATGTAAGTGTTTGAGCATGATATAAAGGTGATGTATGAAGTTCCTCAAGATGTAAACTATTTCTAATGTTGTGTATTGTACTTGATATTCATAGGAGGCTAGTTTGACAGGGATGACTCTAATTGTACATATGTGTATGTATGCTTAATGCAATGAGTTATTATGATATATGATGCATAATGTGTCTAAATAACATCATGGTTTAATACACACACAAGGTTGACTTCTACAAGATTCACTGGATGTAGATGCATGAGATATATGTGATAGGTTTCTATATGGTATGTTACATGATGGATGTGAATATATGTGTATGTTGATGCATGTTATGCCTATACTAATGTAAGATGATGTAAGGTGTGAATTATACAACATCATGTGAGTTTTTATACTGGCTTAACGTGATGAATGATAAGATGATATAGGATGCCAAGTGTATACATGTAAACCTATTAGTGTCTATATGATAGATGATGTATGTTTAAACCTAAATGATATTTGATGTTACTATAAATGGACTAATGTAGTGCACGTACATTTATAAAAAATTATGTGTAATACATGATGGGTGTCATACTAAATGTATGTTTACGTACATGCAACTCTTGAAAAATACTAAGGGCTAATATGATGCTTGTTAATATATGATGTATTTATGCCTATATACTTAATTGATACATGGGTGAACTTATAATCTATACAATGTGTGAAACATGTTGATGCATATATGCATGGCATTCCTAATATAGTATATGATTCTAAGTATAAGGGTAATGTATAGACAAAAAGTTAATAGAGCCTATAATGTTTTCACTATATGTATGTATGTATATATACCTTGACCTCTGCACAATGTAACTATACATGGATGAGAATGATAGGTGCTTACAATTTTTATATGATGTGAGTTTACAATATGATGTATGCATACACAAAAACAAGAAACATACATGTTAGTGAATACAGAGACAAGCACACACAACAACTTATAAACTTATTACTCCCACACATGAGGTCTATGCCATCTTTCTTAGGTAAACTTACCTTGGTTATTACGGATATCTATGGGTTAAGATAATGAACAATGTATAGTCAATCATTATGATACTCATATTTAAAATGCATACATGAACTTTGGTCTATACTTATTGGGTCTATTCAATAAAGCAAAAATGTAGCGAAAGGCCTAATAGGCTCACCAGCATTTTAGAATGATTAAACATACTTCACAAATAGAGGCCCACATAACACACAATGCAAATTACAAGGAATCCTAGTGGAAGTTGCTATTGGTCATTATATGGGCTTTGGCTTAGTCATAAGTCTTGGTTATCCAAGTGTAGTCTCTCCATAATAGGTCTATCTGTTCATGAAAATATGACTGATTGGTTCATTATTTGATTCACCTCTAAGGTACATGGCTCTGATTCGGTGGATATAATTTCTAACACTCCCCAAATTGAGTGAAAATAGGTTTGTGTTTCGAAATGCCACTAAGGGTAAAAAGGGATGCCTAACTTATTCTAAGGGTTTTGTATGTGATACAATTTCAAAAAAGGATAATATTATGAATTCAAGCAAAAAAGTCCATATTAATTTAAGGTACTTTTAGAGTATGGTATCATGGTTCCCCTAACAAAATTGCAACTGTTTGCATCCTTTTTCAAGATCGGTCAACTTAAAATGGTCAAAGACTCAACCTAGTTTGCACCTTTCAAATCTCGAAAGACGAGAAGGTGTTACAAGGAATCTTAAAACCATTTCTAATTATTGATTAGAAAATGCGAGTTAAGCACCATAAGGTAGGTAAAGTTGCCATCCAACGAAAGTTGGAAAATACCTTGTAGGGTTATACCAGAGAATAGTTCGGAATCCTACTCTTATTCATACCGCAAGTTAATATAAAATTATGACTAAATTAATAATTTTATCATTTTCTTTGTACACTTTTTAAATTAAATAAACATACTTGAACATATAGTAACATAAAAGATTACAGAACTAAAAGAAATTACAGGGAAACATATTAAATATATATATACACCAAATCGAGTTATTGATTAATTCAAGAACTTTAGTTCACATATGCCATTTTTACAAAACACTTTTTTTTTATGTTATTATGAGTTTTATTTAAGAAAATCAAAATCCATTTTTTTAAAAAGGCACCAATTAATTGATAAAAAAATATTTTGGTTTTTTTTTCTTTTAATGTGTAAAATTATTTTCCTACCTATTACAACATATATGGAAAATACAGTGAAATATTTTAAAAAAGAACAAAATAATAATATATGGCAATTACTTAAAATATATTCTAACCCAAAAAGAAATAGATAAATTGAATGGAAATATCTTAAATTACATTCTAATCGAAAAGGGAATAAAACCAAATGAAAATTAACAAAATTACGTCCTAACAGGAAATGAATAAAATCAAACACAAATTAATTAAATTACATTCTAACAAAAATAAGGATCAAACCACCATGTCTGACCTGAGATAAATGATTTGACCCTTTTAAGAATAATAACCAAAAGGGCAAGTTTATTTACCATATATAATTACCTTTAGATCATTCTCTTATTGAGTTCAAAATAAAAAGAATTCAAAAACCCCAAAAATGACTTGATCAAGACAAAAAAAAATCAATTTAAAATATTTTATATGTTTTAAATGTCTTCACGCTTCCCTAAAAATGCTCCCATTAACCTACCTATCTCTATCAGCTTTTATAGTTGACTTGTCAGAGAAAAATGACCATTTTGTGAGGTGGAACAACCATTTTTTGCAATGTGAAATAAATAGTTTCCTTTTTTAGGAAAATGGCTATTGTGCAAAGTAAAAAGACCATTTTGACAAAGATGTAAACAACAATTTTGCCTTTCAAAATGATGTCATTTTGTTAAAAAAAAAAAACAAAACTTGATAAAACTTCTTTTATGTATTTCCTAACCTTATTTCTTATAAAAAAATCTTTTTATTATAGCTAGAATTTCTTAAAAAGTCGGCCCATAGGCTAAAAAGAGAACTTTTCATCAGACATTAAGGTTTCCATTTTTTAGAACCCTTTTTCTTTCTTCATCATTAGATAATCTAAACTTGAAAGCCCTAAGACCCAATGTTTACAGCTTTATGTTACGATGGACTCAAAATGATGATTTAAATGTAAGATCCATGGGATTGAAAATAAAGACAAAATTTAACAAATATTGATAATGGAATTTGCCTTTTTTAAGATTTATAATGATAAGAATGGTAAGAAATTGTTTTAGGAAGTTAAAGATGCACTTTTTTAATTGTTTAATAAGTATAAGAGAGTGATCAACCTAAAATTGCCCACTCCTCTCAATCAAGTGGAAACATAGTAAACAATATTAAGCCAATTGATTTGTCAACTAGTTTGATAATAAAGAGGAATTATGTTAATGACAAGAAGGAAATAGAGTTAGACTTTTATTTGAAGGAGGCATAGAAAAATATGAAGATGATTTTGACATTTTGATATGGTGAAGAATTAATTCTAAGGGATTTCCCATTCTAGCAGACATGGCAAAAGATACATTGGCTATTCGTATTTTTATAGTAGCTTTAGAATCCACTTTTAGCATTAAAAGGAGAGTTTTTTATGCTTTTAAGAGCTCTTTAGCTCTAAAGGTGGTTAAAGTTTTAGTTTGTGTATAAAAGTGAATACTAAAGAAGTATCAAAAGAAGTTGAAAGATTTGAAAAGAGTAAGTCCTGCTTGTATATTGAGTACATATTTCAATTATATTTGCATTTTTCTCTATTGGCCTTCTATGATTAATTAATTTCTATTAAATTTTAGGTTAGCCAATTATTAGATTTGGTGAAACTAGGGTAACCATAAGTAGCAATGTAAAATATTTAAGTAAAATGGATTTTATTTTCGTTTCATATCTTTCTATATAAATGTGTAGTTAGTTAGTTTTTGGTTGTTAACAACTTACTTTGTCTTGCATTTCACCACAATATTATTAGTTAATAATTTAGATTAAAGGATGCTTGAATAAGAAGAGGAAACTTCAGTACAAATTGCTTTTGTTTGGAGTATTAGACTATATTTTTTTCTATGAAACTTAGTTTTTTTTTATGAAACTTAGACTATAATTTGATATTTGAAATTTGTTGTTTTACATATGGATTGTAATTTAGTATGAATTTGGGATTTTATATGGAATTTAAATTGTATTTTAGTCATGTGTAACTTTAATTTAGACTATATTTTTTACTAATTTGTATTATTAAAGTGTACTTTTAAGGGTTTTAGCAAGAATTAAATGTTGAAATAGGTATGTGGAGAATCTGCCCATCAAGTAAAGTCTGAAAAAACCTAAATCGAATTAAAAGGGTAATCAAACTGAGTTATTTTAACATTGCCCCTCTAATTTGTTCCAATTTTCAGCTTCATTTTCTCTATTAAATTGGGTTTTGGTTAATTCAATTTAGTTTAGTTACAAAATTGAATTAACTAATGACTAGGCTTATTAGTCTCTCTAGCTTCAATCCAATTCTCTAAATACATCGACTATTGATATAGCCCAAACGACTACAAAGGTGAAACAAAAATTGACATTCATACTTGAAGTTGGCATAGACTATGGAATTTCCTTGCTTATTTAGCTTTTTTCTAGAATAAAAGGCTTCCCAACATCAATACAAACTATAATGCGCACATAAATTCTTAGTTTCATCCAAAAATCTCCTCGCATCATAAGATATGAATCAATAAAATTTCCAAATCGTTTGGCCTTAAAGTTAGACATATAATCTATTAAAAGATCATTAACCTAAATCCATATTGATAAAATATAAAAGATATAGTTTCATTTTTTTGAACCCAAAAAATAAGCAACATATGTTTGTTAAAAGTCTAAGGAGTCCTATTAACCAAAATAAATATTAATCTCATTAAAAAAGTGAAAGAAATATAAATTAGCTTGTAATTCCTTAATGGAAATCCTAACTCTTAGTTACTATAAATCAATTAGTGTACTCCTTATGGCTCGATAATTAACAATACGTTTATCAAAAAGCAACCTACAAAATAAAAATAGAGTGATTGAGCGTTGAGACACATATTCATTTCCAAATCTTATCCTTCCTCATTGACAACATTTATACATAGATCTTGAGAAGAAAAAGAGTAAAAGTTAAAATAAGAATGTAAGAAAAGAATATGCTATGATGAGCAGACAAAGGCTACAAAGAGCAAAAGAAACATGCCACTAAGGATAGACCAACCTTGTTTTTGCTCTAACTTATTCATATTAGTACATTATATCATAGTAAAACTAACACATTTTATTATTATCATATCACATTCTATTAAAATTGTATTACATCTTATTTTATCAGCAATATCTTTTATAATAAATATTTTTAATAGATAGAAAGGTTAAGGGTTGGAACTCAAGATCACTTGGTATATTAAAACAAGTTTTATAATTTGAATGTCCCTATTTTGCTTTAAGTGTAAAGAATGAAAAATCCAATATATTAAAGTGGGTTTATTGGTAAAACCAAATACATAGTTACAAGGAACAAGGAAACCTTATCTTTATTCATTAGTAAACCTTACACAAGCTTAAGCAAATTTAAACTAAGGCAAGATTCAATTATTATAAAAAGAATAATTACAATACTAAATACTAAATGACAAAAGCTAAGTTGTCTAGGGAATATCAGTTGACTTTTTCTTCCATTATTAATGCCTTATATAGGTTATTGGACAATGGAAGATTCTATATCTTACCCATATGGATTACCCATATGAAGTCACTTGTCACCTTTTGTAGTTTTCCTTTAGTTACAAGTACAATGGTATCCATATTGATTGCAAATACCTCTACTATCCAATCTAAAGGTCTTTTGAGAATGATGGTTAATTTGCCATATTCTGGTTCAATCACATCACTATCCAAAGTACAATACTTTTTTACTAGAGTTATAAATGATTTAGATAGGGTGACAACTTTAATGTGCAATACTCAATCAAATGATCAATGGTTTGTGTTAACTTTTGGCATCCATACTTGCTATATTTAAGATTTGGCTACATATTCACCTTCTTTCAATTTGGCCTTTCCTTTTAATTCCCTATAAGAGTCATTAACCTCATGTCACGGAGAGATGATTTATTATTTTAATGGAATCACTCAAACTAAGATAACATACTTGTGAGTGAATGAGCTCAAATTAAAGTCACCACTTGGTGCAGATCGAGAATCAATGAACTAGCATAAATGTTTTAACCTTGAGATAGGGACTAACCTAATAATCTTCAAAGAAATAAGTTCACTGGTGGCATTTAATAACCATATATCTAGTAATCTATATATAGTTTTAGTATTATGCATTAACCACATAATTCTTAGTGCAATAAGTAATTATAATAAAATAAGATACATTACAAATAATAAGTAAATAAATGCATAATAAATATATAAGAAAAATATATAAAATTTAGAATAAATGTTCATACATGCAAATCAACCCAATTTTTATGATATTTTTAAGAAAGTCAATCATGTAATGCTATTACCCTGCATATAGATCATGTTTATGACCAAATTCAATGTATTTTGCAAATAAAAACTCCATGTAATGATTTATATCATTAAGGAAACAAGATTTTGATATAAAACATGCATAAGGATAAATTTGAAGCATGATAATTATGTAGTATTAAAGAAAAACTAATAGAAAATGGTAAACTTAAAACTATGCAAAATCAATAGAAAAAATGCCTAAAAAATATAATTGTAAGCTTAAATTAAGAAATTAAATTTGGAAATCCTATTCTAAGAAAGAAGAAAAATGAAATAAGGCCCTAAAATCTACTAATCTCTAAAATCCAAGCAAAATAAACTCTTCAGAGGTGAACAATGCCAATTGGGATTTCTTCTCAAAACTTTTAACTATTCCCAAATTCTGAATATAGAACTCAGGAAATTCTTAGAACTCTGAGAATTAAGTTCTCTAAGAACACCCAATATGGTTTTCCTCTAAGAATTCTGAATATTGATTATATGTTGTGAGAGGTAGTGAAAGAGGCTATTTATAATATTAATTTGGAGTGGTGGATACTCCTTAGGGACTTAACATGACTAACTACCTCCTTTCACACATATAGGAGTTTGAGTCGAATTCTAGACTTTTGAAACCTTAAAAATTGAAATTATATAAATTTTAATATTTTTAAAAGCTTAATCAGATAGATATCCACACAGATGTTCGTTATGTATGCGTGGATATCATAGATGCCTGCACAAATGTCTATGTGGGTTAAAACATTTTTCTTATGGTGTTATTTCCACTTTTGAATTTTTCATCTCTTAAGAGCCACCATTCTTGAACCACATCTTTGATATCATCATTAGGCATTGAAAGTTTAAGAACCTTGGAAGCTAGTGCTTATAATTTACCCCACTTTTAATGAAACTTGTAAATAAAAACTCATGCTCGTGATGCAAATTTCATTAAAGTTAGAGTTTAGAAATACTTACCTACCTTAGAGAAAACATCTTACTTCTTAGATGATATATATTTGAGTCCGAGTTGTGACCCCTCTGAGATTGAGTTGTGAAGATTATTCTACCATGCTTTACTTCTTAGATGATATAAATACATTCTTAAAGATCTATAAACCTTACCCATGGCTACTTTACTACTAGTTGTCTATGTGACTTTTTTTTTATTTTGTCACACTTTTGTTAATCCATTTTTCATTGTCCAAGACTCTTTTTTCCCAAATGACTAAGAGGAATATTCTTTATACATATTTTTGGATCTATATGCAAATTTTGATATTTTTAGCATTGGAATATATAACACATGAAATTTTGATATAAGAGGTTACACTTTCCCTCTAACCTCTCTCTCTTTTCCTTTCCCTTTCTCTTTCTCTTTCTTCTTTTTTTGCAATTATGGCTCAAAATTGAACCCTCGATGTTCTTAATCTAGCTTTCCAAGATTCGATAACTAAGACCTTGAAAAAACTATATATCTTATTGGATGATGTAGAGATCTATTGGGATTTGAAATCCCATGTGTCCACAGCTATCCTCGAATTCACAAGTGATTTTTTTCTTTTTTTCTCATTTTATTCTTCAATGAATTAAACCTTAGGCTGGAATTATCAAAACATTCACCCTATAACTAGATTTGCTAGTTCTAGGTTGAAAATTTTAAATTGTGGTTGAAAGAACATGAAATGTCACTACTGAAATACATTAGGATACCTAGCGATATTAGCATAAATATTCGCATGTCAGCATAGACTTGAGGAATGTCTGCATGGATTTTCCTTGGTTATTTTTATTGAAGTAATGTCTGTGAATATTCGAATATTTGTGTGGATGTCATGCTCTTATGCGCAAATATTCAATTCTTCCTTCTATTTTTTTTCTATTTTTCCATAATTTTTAACCTCTAAATTTCACTGTTTTACATGTGTTGCTAATTTAAAGAAAGGAAGAGGCCTTTCGAATGTTGTAAATTTGTATAAGGCCCTCCAATAATCTATGAGAGTTCTATTTAGGGATTTTAATTTCTCCACTATCTAAAGTGCACTTCCACAAATATATAAAAAAAGGAATTTGTTATCTACAAAGCCTTGGTAGAGTGATGGTTTGATACCTTGCACACCTTCCATTTACTATACACGAAGGATATAGTTAGCCCCCCTAATTTTGCATCTATCATAGGCATCCCTTACAACAATGTATGGATCTTATTCAATGAGTATCTTTTCTACCCTTTACCTCAGCAAGATTACATTAAGCTACTTTTGGACTTTATGCCTAACCTAAAGGGGAGTAGTGGCATTTATTACAACAACATAGTTGACCATTGGATAGTTGTTAGACTTTAGAACCCTATTCCTAACATAGTCGTTGAACAAATGACACAAAATTTTATCATTATGTTACTTAGGTGTACTCTCTATGTTAATATGGAGAGCACTATCTAAAGTCCCTTCCTTCTAGCCTTGAGGGACTTAGACGTGATCTCTACTTAAAATTGGGGTTCCTAACTCTTGGGATGCTATATATAGGCTTAAACAAGTGTTACAGAGGTGTGAAGACCCAACAACACTTTGCTATGGTGGTCAGGCGAGTACCTTTACTTCATTGTGTTATATTTCTCTTTGTGTACTATTTTTATTTCAACCATTCACTTTTCTTTTTTTTTTTTTTATAGATCTAGGCTTATGAGAGTGGTTTAATGCCTAGCCACTTCTCAATCATCATCCGTAAGGATGAGTTTCCCAAGCTAAGGTAATGGAATGCCACTCTATTG
>CANXYI011157617.1:0-10536 GCA_948208565.1 Hura crepitans | reverse complement strand
TTTAAGTCGGAGTAGGGGAAGTAAGTGTTTGATATTTACTCTCCGCATTATGAGCTTAGTTTATTTCATGCTACATTATGAATTTCCATACTTCAACTTTAAGCTTCTTCTATCTCCTTTCTCTGTGACATTGAGGTTTTTATTGCATGTTCTGTTGTGCATTGCAGTGGTTTGACATCTTCCAATTACACAGAACTGTCACACCTATATGAGAAGTACAAGACTCAAGGTGAGCTAAATTTTCAGGGGAAAATGCCTGATGTTTTCCCCCATCTTTTGGAGCTTGTTATATTATGGAGTTCGATTTTATTGAAAAAATATCTTTCTAACAAGCTAAGTTTCTTGACAAGAGGAGTATGTCCAGAATCAGTGTTTCTCTTTATATGTGGTTTAACAATTCAAACTGTGGAGATTGAAAATTTGCAGTATCTTGGCTGGCTTCTAGTACTTTTTGTATTATAGCAGTTGCCTTCAATTGTCTTATTGAATAACAATTAACTGATATAACGCGAATATGGGGCAGATAAAATGATGATAAGATATGCTGGAGATATTTTGAAAAAAAAAAGTAAAATATTTATACCTAATTAGAATATTTTAAATCTCGTGAAAGAAAATACGCATCCTTATTGATTGTATTATTTTGCATGTCAGGATTCGAAATTCTAGCTTTCCCTTGCAATCAATTTGGAGGGCAGGAGCCTGGGTCAAATCCTCAGATCAAACAATTTGCTTGTACTAGGTTCAAAGCAGAATTCCCAATATTTGATAAGGTAAAGCAGAATTCACTTTCTTCTTATATAGACATGATATAGAACAAAATTAAGTCGAATACTGATGATTCTGCATAACAGGTGGATGTGAATGGACCAAATACAGCTCCAGTTTATCAATTCCTGAAGTCTAGTGCTGGAGGTTTTTTAGGTGATTTGATTAAGTGGAATTTCGAGAAGTTTTTGGTGGACAGGAATGGTAAGGTTGTGGAGAGATATCCACCAACGACATCGCCATTCCAAATTGAGGTAACATTTTGTTCCTTATTTTCAAGATTTAAACATCCTTGAATCACTGGTTTGTCCTGCATTGTCATAAATAGTGGTATGCATTGTATTTTTCTCTGCAGACCGTGCTGAATCCATGAAAAGCTTTGTTTTAACAATGGAAGTGTTTGGCATTTTGATATTCTTGTTGTTGAGACAATTTGATACATGTTTGAAACAGTTTATTCTTTTCTGATTAAGGCATCATCAATGGTAATAAAAGATTTCAACTTTGGCCTTAAAAAATGCTTCCTTTTTTTTTTTTTTTTGGTTCCAAGACCACAGTGGTCTGACTTTTAATTATTGTTTTTTATTCATTTCTAAACATTGCCGCCAGAGACAGGCTTTATAATTGTAATTGCACATCAGCATTTGAATTTCTAAACATTTTGTTGACAAACATGAATACTTAAATTGTTGCTACATAAACAGTTCAGAAAATCCTGCTGTTTTGAGACATCGCCTTGACAAATTTGCTGCCAGTTATTCATCCATGTGCAATGCTAATTCTTCTCCTTGTTCCTTCTGCAGAGGGACATACAAAAGCTTCTTGCTGCATAAATGCTGTTTCGCCTCAGTTATCATGCTGGGTGTGTATGTCAAATTTCAGCACCAGGCATCACATATATAGAAATGTCGTGTAGGGTTCTCACAGCTTTTCTTTTTTGTCAATGACAGGCAAAGTAAAGATAAATTGAAGTTTTATACTTGTACCTTTTTGTGTTTATCTTGCTCTCATTTTCTTCGTTGGAGGTTGGAAAGTATGAGCTGGAATTAAGTAGTTTAACAAGCCAATTTCTGCTCATCTTAGCCTATTTACTGTTAGCATGAAGCTCAAAAAGTTGTAACAAATGTTAATCTTTCTCACCTTAATGCATATATATGCTCTGCTGCAGAATTCTCCAAACAAAAGGAAAAAAAATAAAGATAGCAATCTTATTTTGCATGATTCGTTTGGTAATTTAAAATAGGTTGGTAGTATGTCTTCACACTGAATATTTTTTCATTCTGCAGTTGTGCATAGTTGGATAATTAGATTAATTTAATTTCAAGATTCAATATCATGTTGGGAAGTGAATACCATGTCATAGTCGCTTGGCTCCCGTTAAAATTAACCAAAATGTAGAACCTCAAGTGTCTTTGATACAATCAGTCAATAAATGATTCCATCAGTCGATAAAATAAACTCTCTTTTGTCATTTAATTAGCTAAGCAGACAAAATCCAATCAATTATTGTGCTGAGAATTTCATTAATTTAACAGCCTAAATTCACTTTCAAGTTCTTCAAGTCAGTTAGTTCCCACCCTTTAGAGTTCCTGTCTTCTTGCCTTGCCTCCACTCAGAAACCCCAAAAATGTATCCCCTTGAAACCCAAGAACTAATAGAGAAGGAAGCAGTCAGTGATCCTTCCACACAACCCTCGCCCATTATAGAACAAGATGGCCATTAAACATCGGATCAAACAGATTCAAGAATTCAAGAAGTGACAAATCGTTTCTCCATCTTCCTGGAACCGTTTCAATGGATAAAAATGCTATCTTTCCACCTGAACCCAACTTTCATTTTTGGTGTACTTCTTGTTTATGGCCTTATCCAAGGCTTCTCAGGATCTTTCTTCAGAGTAGCCGGTGATTACTACTGGAAAGACGTCCAAAAACTCTAGCCATCAGTGGTGCAACTATACATAGGCTTATACTTCATCCCATGGATTATGAAACCAATTTGGGGTCTCTTAACCGATGTTTTCTCTGTAAAAGGATACAAAAGAAGGCCATACTTTGTGATGGCCGGGGTGTTTGGGAGTGCGTCAGCGTTGACCGTGGCGCTTACTGGTAAGCTGCCGGCTACAGTGGCTTTGAGTTGCTTGATAGGTGTGGCTGCTGGTATTGCCATAGCAGATGTGACCAATGATGCTTGTATTGCTAGAAATAGTATTCAAATGAGATCCTTGGCCCAGATATGCAAAGGCTTTGTGGATTTTGCTCTTCAGCTGGAGCTCTTGTTGGGTACTTGTCCAGTGGCTTCTTTGTTCATCATCTTGGACCTCAGGTATAAGTTTATTCTTCTTCATTTTCTTCTATTTCCCCACTCCATTGATTTCTTTGGTTATTGCAGATGGCACTGATCCTCTTGGCATTCCCTGCCGCATTGTTGATTCTGTTGGGCCTTGTGATTTATGAAGTTAGATCCACCGCTGTCTGCTCTCCGAAGCAAAAAGTAAGAAGCTTTATTTTCTCTGTTAAGTTTAGATAACAAACTAAAGTTCATTAATTAAGCCTGTTCTAGTAAGTGGATCAGGGAATCTGCATTTTGTTTCTTGAAGTTAATAAATTTATTCCAGAAAATTTCTGGGTCTTCAACTCTTCGTTTCTTATTGTCATGTGGACAGAAGAATCATTTCTTAAGGACACAACTCTCTGGTACTATGCATACAATGGAGGAATTAGGAGTAGCAGTAAAGGGCATGTATAAAACAGTTAGGTTCCCGCAAGGGGTGAAGCCATCTCTTTACATGTATCTATCTATGGCTCTCAGTACAAGTACCCATGAAGGACAGTTCTATAGGTTCACAGATCCTAAAGCCGGTACTCCATTCTCACAGGTTAAACATAATTTCCTCAGTTCAAATATATACAGATATAAAATCAATTGATTTTTCTTTTTGAATTCAAGGATTTCATGTTTGCAGGAATTTGTTGGGATAATTTATGCAATTGGTGCAATAGCATCTATTGTTGGGGTTGTAATATATCAGAAGACTCTAAAGAAGTACCCATTTAGAAAACTGATCCTTTTTGCTCAAATCCTTTATGGTCTATCAGGAATGTTGGATCTCATCTTCATCCTGAGATGGAATCTAATCCTTGGAATTCCGGATTCCTTCTTTATGATATCTGAGGAATGTGTCTCTCGGATCGTAAGCAGAATAAGGTGGATGCCAATGGTAGTTTTAAGCACTCGGCTATGTCCTCTAGGTATCGAAGGAACATTTTTCGCACTTTTATCTTGCATTGACAGCCTTGGTCACTTGTCATCTAAATGGCGTAGAGGAGTTGTTCTTCACTTGTTGCATGTCACAAGGAGTGATTTCAGAATTTTATGGTAGGTCATTCTTACAAGAAATATATTGAGGCTTCGAACTTTGGGTTTGGTTTTCCAGGTCCCGAATGCTGATCCAATGGAGGAATTGATTCCAGCAGATGTTTAGGTGCAAATGCAGATGGTGAAAATGATGATAGCTTGCAGCTTGTCCCTGTAAATCAGTGGAAAGAAAATGAAAGTGTAGCTTATTTTTATAATGCACACAGAAGGATCTACGATTGAATTACTCGCCAAGTCAGGATGGTAGGAAGTCAAATTGAAGAAGCTTATAAATGCTAGAAAATTCTCTCTGATTATCAACATTTATAGATTAATCTGTCATTCGATTCACAGGATACGTCAGCATAAAGTGGTACAAAACGTGCAATAGGTTGCCAAGCCATTGTTTACAATCGTTAATGGCCTTTCTTAAAACAAAACCTGCTTATGCAACATCTAATCTAGCTTTGCAGTCTTGAATTTGAAAAAGAAACAAGTTAAAAGAACAAAACTTTAAAATAAATTTTAAATTCGTAGGATGAAAATTTTAAGGAAGACTCCTATGGACGAAGTTTTCTAAGCAACCACTTCTTCCGCAAAGTGGCATCCAAAGCTAGAAAGGTCTTTGCCTTTTTATCGTCTTCCAGAAGATCACAAGCATCTAACAAAAGATCCTCATCTATATCTGGAATGGCTTGAAGTTCATTGATTGCATTTTCCATTGTTCCATTGTTCTTGCTTTCTTTCCTACTTTCTACAGATGTTTTAGCTGCAGCTTCTATCTCAGACAGAGGTCTTTCCAACTCCTTTCCAGTTTTCTGCACCTTATTAGAATGTTCATAGTCTGATGGTGGTGTGATAGGTCGCTTTCTCTGTTGATCAGATATTTGAACGTCCTCAACTTGAAAGTGCACATCTCCAAGGAGTCCATCCACCGCGACTTCTTGGGGATCATTTTCAGTTTGTAATAGCAGACCAGGATCTCCAATATTTGACACTTCATTTCTTTGAATTTGACATAGATCAATATAATTATGTAGGACTCTATTTCTGTAATCAATGGCATCAGGCCGTCCCTGCAAAATTTCATGCAGAATGCACTATTCCAATAAACTAATTTTGCAGGCAATAAATGCTCTTAAAGCAGCGAGTGCTTTATTTTATTTTTTTCCCTCTCTCATGAAGAAAAATTATGCACAATGCAAGTGCCCGCATTTGAATCCACAAATGACAATTTAGAGGAGAAAACTTATTCTCTCAATGGATTAAATCCTGGGATCTGGTGAATTGAAACCATATGGTTTCTAAAGCCATATGGATTTTTCTCTCAGGTACATTGCCAGCATGAATCTGTTCTAGAAGGGTACTAAAGGTTATTTTATTATATGAAAAGTAACTATAAACAGGAGGATGGAATGCACCTTAGTAAAGGCTTCCCAGGCGGCTTCATCAGCAGTTACCATTTGTTGAGCTGCATCCCATGCAAAACCACCTTGATTGAGAAGATTACTAATGTTTTCACACTCTTTCATCAAAGTCATGTATCGATTTTCTAAGATGTATCTGTCACATAGAAATCCAAATTTCTCATTAAGTGATTCAACCATGTGAGTCCATGCTTCTTCATTGAATGTGTGATCAATCTTATCTCCTCTCTGCACATGCTCTAACATAAGGTCGACAAAATATCTATCCATTGCTGGTTGCCAGTCTATCATCAAAGGATCAGCACTAGACCCACCTGCAACATATGCATAGAAGCTAATCAAGTTGTGTCAAGGAAAAGAAAAAAGACAAAAGAATCTCCAAACAGAATGCACTTTTAGTATGCTTCACTTTTTTTCAAAACATAGTGATAATGCTAATTTAATTTATAGCTGTTTTCCTGCTTCTGGAGGAAAAAAAAAGAGGAGGAAAATGCCTTATGCAACCAATAAAAATTCTTCCAGTTTCCGAATTCCCATGTTGGGAGAATCCACAAAAGGTAAAAACACATTAAATTTTAGCGGCACCGAGTAAAATTCAGTTCTAATATTACATAATTCATATCCCGAGTGATAATTTTGGCTTATTTAC
Organism: Hura crepitans; assembly: GCA_948208565.1. NCBI lineage: Eukaryota > Viridiplantae > Streptophyta > Magnoliopsida > Malpighiales > Euphorbiaceae > Hura > Hura crepitans. Next base: position 4,338 of record CANXYI011157617.1, on the reverse strand, counting down.
CATTGTACCATATAACATGCTATAAGCAGATCAAAGTACCAGAGATGCTAACCCATCACTAAAACAGGCATTTCACTGCTAGAATCCTCGATTTGAGCCAAACGACTGTATCTTCCATTAGAATTTTCTTGTCCAAATATGACACACAATTTCTGATAGCTTGGAACAGTCTTAACTCTGTATGACCGAGCATCAGGATGTGCCTGTGTCCATATCACATGAGCAATGGCATAAAGGCAAATATACATTATCAGAAAAAAAAAAGTAACAGGCCATTTACCTTGGTATAATCATCCCAAACCTGATCTTCGGCTGTGATCATTTCTCGTTTTTCATCCCAAGAAAAGCCGCTATTTTCGAAAAGATCTTTTATGTCATTATACATGCTCCTCAAATGTTTATACCGGTTTTTCAAAACATCTTTGTCATGATTAGATTGGAACTTGACATTAAACAATGCAACCATGTCAGTCCAAGCCTGGCTTATGAATGTCTGTCCAAGTTTATTTCCTTTATGCACCTGGTCTAACAACAAGTCAATAAGACAACGATCCATTGGTGGTGTCCAATATGTTCTTGTACGATCATTAGTGGCAAGAGGTTGGTTCGCCTTCCCTTCTCCTACAAGCACAAAAGCTTACTTGTGAAGGCAATTTTCATCCATCAAAAGTTCTCCATCTCTCATAAATGATCCAATTAGCACCAAGCTTTAGAATTTGATAAGATCCCATCAGCACCAAATTTTAGAATTTGCTAACAAGAGAAATGAGGAGAACATGCCTGTTGCAGTCTTTACTATGGATCAGAACAATGGGCAATTTAATCAAGCTCATCAAAGGGAGCTTGTATCTTCAAACTTGTTAAGGGGAGTCGCACAAATTGGAACTCGTTGGAGAGAGTTGCCTATCTATTCTACTTTTTTGCTGGAAATTCCGACTTATTTTATCAATTAAATTTTGCAATTTTTTAACTAGGAATATGAATTCCTCTCTAATTAGGTAATATAAAATAGGAAATAAATCACTAATTCTGCAGAAACCAAACCATTAGATAGGAAAATATGAAATAGGAAAAATACGAACATAAACAACTAAATAGGAAAATAGAAAATATAGACTAATAAAAATGCTAAACAAGAATAATACTGATGCTTCCACTTTGCATCTGTAACATTGCTCATTCCTAATGGAGTGTAGAAATTCTAAATTATGTAGCTAACATCCAGAAGTAACAAGGAAACTGGCCACACTGACAACATGCGACATAAAGAAAGCATAAAACTGTTTGTCAAGGCTGTGCTTTGTCTTGCTATGACTTTTGTTTTTCATTTGTTGGCAAGCACAACAGATAGCTTAGATTTTTATACTGAACTACTTTAGACAAGCACTAGGAAAAAAAATAGTCTTAGCACCAACAAGAAGGGAAAACTCACCAGTTCTTGTTCCAGAATTGTCAACTTCATGATCTTCTTTTTCCAGTAGTAAAGTAGTTTCGATTTCATCTTCATTACTGTCACCAAATATAAGAACCAAGTCATTGTAATTTGGCAAGGTCTTCATTCTGTATGCCCGTGCCGGTGGATGTGCCTACAGCAAAAGTGGATGGTGTTGCTTGTAAGAAAGGAAGCTGAACTGGAAAGGCACATAAATGAATTAAAGATTTTGTTGATCTTGCACCTTTACATAAGCGTCCCAAACATCATTATCAGCTACAATCATTTGTTGTGCTTCATCCCATGAAAAACCAGTTTGTTTGAGGAGAACCTTCATATCACTACAATACTTTGACAATTTCTTGTATCGATGTCTTAAAACCCTTTTGCCACGTTGAGGACCAAACTTCGTATTGAAGAACACAAGCATATCTGTCCAAGCTTGTTTATTAAATGAATTGTCAGTTTTATTGCCTTTTACTATTTGATCAAGCATAAGGTCAACGAAATACTGATCCATAGCTGCAGTCCACTCTGTCCTTGTACGGTCATTACATGATGAAGCAAAGCTTCCCATGAGATCACCTACAAATTAAGGGAACAAGAGGATTCTGTAACTATAATTATTTAATGGACTCCGTGATGCACTGGCCTAGCAATTACCTAGAAAAGTCAAGCCTTATTCAAGAGCAGTTGAATTACAAAATCAAAATTTCAGCGTTTCAATTTCACAGTCTTGGGCATAGGGTCATGATTTTAAAATGGTGAAAAGCTACAGTCATTTTTAAGGAGTGCTCAACCTAGCTTATCTTGTAATGATGGCGAAAAATGGCTGACCACTAAAAATCAGGCTACAAAAGTTAAACTATATATGCATTTTAAAGATCATGAATGTACTTCTTGCAAAAGCCATGAGTGCGAATAGAGAAGGCATTAAAATATAATCTAAGGCATTAAAATATAATCTAAGGCAGCATATGAAAATGAATATTAATAAGATACTGAACCCAATATGCATCAAGGCTCATGAAGGGCAGAGAAACAAATACACACCAACATTTGTTGCCTGGATATCATCGTCAAAATCTATATCATGACTCGATCTACTATATCTTCCATCTGCAGTAGTGTACCCATATATGAAGCACAAGTCATTAAAATTCAGCACTGCCTTAGTCCTGTAGGATCGTGCATCTGGATGAACCTGCATGAATTCAGTCTTATTTGAATTATGGCATAATGAATGAAATAAACGTGATTGAACATAAAAATATTGCACCTTTAGGTAGGCATTCCAAACATAATCATCGGCCACCACCATTTCTTGAGTTTCATCCCAAGTAAAACCATTCTGACCAAGAAGATTCTTCACATCATTGAATTGCTTCCATAAATTTGTATAACGACTTTTTAAGACATCTTTATCATACTGGGATCCGAATTTTTTATTAAACACTTCTAGCATATCAGCCCATGCCTGCTTATTAAATGTATGGCCGGTCCTGTTCCCTCTTTGCATCTGCTCTAACATAAGGTCAATAAAATAGCGCTCCATTGTTGGTGTCCAATATGTCCTCGAACGATCATTACTTGTTGAAATTTGGTTGCTCATTTCTTCTCGGATATTTTACAAACAGAAGAAGTCAACACTATCAAGATTGCATTTATTAAAAGTTCCATATGGTGATTTCCATATCTAATAAAAGAAACCAAACAAGGAAAATAAATTAAACTGCCAAAGCAGAAGGTGAGACACTGAAACTCATCTACTAGAATCAAGTATTAAAAAAAAAAGGAAATTACACATAAAAAGGAATAAAAAAGATATTTTCACATTAAAAATCAGTTTTTTTTTTGTCTCATCAAAAGACCGAAATGTTAATTGAAGAAGTGCAAGAGAACATAAAGAACAAGTATTTAAAGAAAAATCAAATCAAGAACGGAAATTATGCCAATCAAATGAAATAAAAATAAGCAAAGAAGAAATAAAAACAATAGTAGTAACAGCTATGGATCACCTTAATAGTGAGTTTGCAACACCAAAACACGAGAAGTTTCAGTCTTAAATCATTGGTATCAATAGAACAGCCAGACTAACATCGTAAATGCATAGTTAACTAGTATGATCAACATACAAGAATTACAGTCAATTCAGTGATATAATCTATCTAAACTAAACCAAGTAAACCAACCAAACATATCCCTAATCAAAATTTCCCTTTTACCCTATTCTGTGGTTCTTCTAAAGCGCAGAGCATACAAACTGTACCCAATAAAAATAATAAGCGAAATTTCATAGCTTTCAAAACACTGACGTTAGTTCCAACACAACGAAAACATATAGAACATAGCTGTTCAACTCAGAAGATTATCCTCGCTATTGTACCTGCTTTAAAACTATATTAAAGACAAGATTAAACATGAAAATTAAGCTTGAAATTCAGGGGGGAAAAAGGCATGAATATGCAGCTTCAGATATATATTTGGAGAGAGAGAGAGGGGGGGAGAGAAATTACAATGGTGAGTAAAAGTTAGAGGCTTTTCACCTGTAAATGTTAATTTGGTCGATTTTGGTTGCAAGATTTTGGCGCCTAAGAAACAGAAAACGGTGACAGGCGAAGAGGTTAACCCTAATCCGGAATAAGGTACCGAGCTGTCCTTTCTGTTTGGTTACAGAGGCAAAACACCATCCCTTGCTGTTTCTCCATTACTTTACTTCTAGGGCTCCGTTTTATGAGGCCCAACTTTCTCATTTCAGGCTTCAATAATTGGACGTAATTATACATACGCGGATAAACCGTTAAATTAAAAATTTAATTTTATTTAATTTTTTAAGAATAATTGATATATCCGTTGTATTTTAAGAATTTGCCTGTAAATTTAATCTCAATTTCATTTATAATTTT
>CANXYI011157590.1:0-11211 GCA_948208565.1 Hura crepitans | reverse complement strand
GCTAAGAATTAGTTAAGAAGTAGCTGAACGCACCATCCTAACTTATGATCATATCACGCCGGTCTATTAAAAGATTAGAAGAATGAGGCCAAAATGGGTATAGAAAGTAAAAAAAAAGAGGTTGTCAAGCTGCTCAAGGCTAAATTTATTAAAGAGATACTCTTCCTTACTTGGCTAGCCAATATCCTCCCTGTAGCAAAGAAGGATGAAAGGGTTAGAATATGTGTGGACTATAGAAACCCGAACAAAGCATGCCCTAAGGATAATTTCCTTTTAACCCACATTAATATACTAGTGGATAGCACAGCCATGGTAGCCATGTATTCCTTCATTGATAAATTCTTAGGGTATAATAAGATCTTTACAAAAGTGATAGATAAATCCAAAATGGCCTTTATAACCAAATAGGGAACTTGTTGTTATAAGGTGATGCCTTTTGGGCTAAAGAATGCAGGGGTAACATACTAACAGATGCCTATCAAACTCTTACATGACATGATACACAAAGAAGTAGAAGTCTATATAGATGACATGATGGTAAAATCCACCAAAAGGGAATGACATTTCAAGGCATTAAAAAAATTCTTCTAGAGATTAGAATAATTTAATATGGGACTCAACCCAAAAAATGTGTCTTCAAAGTCATATCGAGAAAGCTATTGGTATTTGTGGTTAATAAGAATAGGATTAAAGTATATCTAGATAAGACAAAGGTAATCTTAGACCTGCCTTGATATGATGATATCCAAACATGATTGAAAATGGGGAATACCCAAAACAGGCAACTAAAAAAGATAAAAAGGTTCTACGAAAATTATCTACTCAGTTTATTTCTTTCCAAGGGATGTTATATAAAAGGTAATTTAATGGTGTACATTTCAAATGTGTTGATGAGTCAAAAGCACAAAAAATACTTGTAGAAGTACATGAAGGTTTGTGCAGCCCACATATGAATAGGAGAAACTTACCAAAGAAAATCATGAGATTGGGTTACTACTGGCTAACTATAGAAACATATCACTACTACTTCATTAAAAAAATGGCATAAGTGTCAGGTTTATGAGAACCTAAGTCATTTACTACCAAACAATTTGACTAGTCGGTCCTCTCTATGGCTATTCTCCAGATTGGGTATTGATATAATTAGAGAAAAAAGGCAAATTGCAGTGAGGGGTCAGAAATATATGATGGTGGCAATTGACTATTTCTCAAAGTGGATAGAAATTGAATCTTTTAATAAATTAGGGGAGAGATAGATTGCCAAATTTATTGAAAGATATATTATTTATAGGTATGGATTCCTGCAATTATCTTTGATAATGGAGTGTAGTTTCAAGGTGTGACCGAGCAACTTTCACAAAAGTACAAGATTGAGCATTATAAATCTTCTCTATACAGACCTCAAGCCAATGGTGCAGTTGAAGCGGCTAATAAAAATATCAAAAACATTTTGTAGTAAATGATGGTTAGCTACAAAGGTTTGGCAAAAATGTTACCAGTTGCCCTTTAGGGTCATAAAATAACTATCAGGACATCTATAAAGGATACATCTTATTCATTGGAGTATGGAATGGAAGCAGTGTTGCCAATCGAAATTGAAGTCCCCTCGTTTTGAATTGTGTTAGAAGTAAAAGTGTCGAAAGCTGAATTGGCTAGAAATAGATATAAACAACTAACTTTGGTCAATGAAATGTAACTTAGGGCCCTCTACCATATGCAATTGTACGAAAAGAAGATTGTTAGAGCCTATAACAAGAAAGTTAGGCCCAGTCAAATCTAAGAAGGTTACTTAGTTTTGAAGCAAACTAACTTTATTAATAGACCCAAGAGGGAAGCTCAAGCCTAATTAGGAAGGTCTATATTTGGTAAAGAAAATGCTCAAGCACATAGGTGTCAAGATCTCAGATTTAGAAGGGAATGAATTCTAAGAACTTGTCAACCTAGACAAATAGAAGAAATACTTTTGTTGAAGAAAATGAAAGCAAGTCTACTAAGTTGAATACCTAAAAAGGGCAGCTTAGGCAAAAGTTGGGGCACCCCGATGTGGTGAAAACCTAAAAATAGGCACTTCAAGTAAAAGTTAGGGGATCAAAGAGAAAATGTCAAATAAAGAAAACCTCCTAACACTATTTGGTAATTGTAGTATTGTCAAAGGGCTATAAACATATTTACCAAGATTAAGCAATTTAGTTGCAAAAGTAATTAATGATAAGAATATTAGTTGTAATCATTGGCATGCAAACTTCCACTTAGTGAGAAATATTATACAAATAATTAAACTCTAAGAGTCTAAACATGTGTTTTCTTTTTAGGAGTAAAAGTTTTATCTTCTTGTTTCTTTTTAATACTAATGTCTTATTATCCTTTAATGTACTAAAATCTAATCTTTCTAGTTGCCATCTATACTCGCATTACTAGCTTTATGATTAGGCACATCTTTTTGCATAACATGGCATTTCCATTAGTCAGAAAGGGAATGCGAGAAATGCCATGTTAATGATCTACCTTGAAACCCTAAGGGTTCAAAAGGGATTTGCTATAGCAAGCCAAATTATCACTAAATTCAAGAATCGAAGTAAACTTTCGAATGCCACAATCTAATCAATGGAATATAGCTTGAATGAAATGATTGGAAGAAAATGATGACTTTCCATCAAGGATACCTCTATCGAATTTCAATAACAGCACCAAGCCATGCAATCCATTTCTCACAAGTGTTAAGTTTTCTCTTGAGTCTTGATTTACAATGATGATTAAGGGCATACTTAATCCAAAGTTTCTAGGATTAAGCACAAACAATTCCAATCTCTCTTGTAACTTGATAAAAAAAGCTATTACGATGTAAAATCTAAAAAATACCACCTAAGTAATAGTTAGGCAAACTTGTTAGTGCAAAAAACCTCCACGGATGCATTAGGCAAAAATTAAGGTTAAGAAAATGACAAAGCTAAAAGGAAAATAAAAATGGGCTCTCTAAGAAAACCTATAAGAGCATCGAGCTTCTAGCTATGAAATCAATACCTTCTATCTTTAAAGCTTCCAACCCTTTGATGATTTTAGCTAAGATGACCCTAAAAGGATTATGGCCTGAGCATATTTTAGTCAAAATTTAGAGGATATTGAATTCACAAAACTTATTTTTAAAGGTAATCATCAATAAGTCACCAAGATTGCAAAGTAGCATGCAGTTCGCCTACTCTACTAAATTAAGAGGAAGTCAATTCGCAAAGTCAATAATTGCCTTTAAAAAAATTGAACCCACATTTAGGATTATCTTTTGAGCCACTAAAGGAGAAACCTTTAGAGCAAGTATAATGTCTGTGGGGTAATGATCTACAAAAGATGGGATAGCCAGAGGGACATCTGAAGCAATGTTAAAGTTTAGGATAGAAGCAAATTCCTTTAGAGTAGGGTGATCTCTTGATAATTAAAGACAAATACATGGAAGATAGGGCCTTAGTAATGTATAGTAGTACTCAGAAAGTTATTGTCAACCTCACCTCTCAAGAATCTAAGAGCAAAAATGGGGAAAAGATGTTTAAAGTCCAAGAAGCCTTTAAACCCAAAATGCTTTACATCTATTAATCAAAAGGAAGTGACATGATGAATATGGCATAAGGATTGAAGAAAAGGAGTATTGATAGACCCCAAATCACACCATTCCTATTCATACTAGGAAAGAGAATCCAAGATATGTGAAGATGTTCTTACGAACCTCATAGTGTCTAAAGACAATGTCATGGTCTGCAAGAACACCTAATAAGTCTAGAACTACACCTACGAACATTTGACAATCTTATGGGGTCATTGTCCACACAAACCATAATGAGAAGTGTCTATATAAACCATATCCTTACAACAGTAAGCATTGTTATGAAGTGGCTGACCAATCTATCATACACTAAAAGTGTCTTATCCATAAAATAGTATGAGATAAGGGTTGCTCACTACCCGATGTTTAATAGTTTATAGTTGTATTGCCATAAATGTTGCCTATCTTAGTTACTTAATCTTCTGTCATGGTATCGATTGAAACAACATAAGACCATAGACATTCTCCTTGGTAAGGCTGCATGACTCAAAGAGAAGCCACTGAAAATGTAATCCTTGGTTAGGTTGCACCAATTGGTATAAGACATAATATAATAAATGCCAATAAGCTTTTGCTCCCAAGATGCATGGCCAGTCTAGACTTTGGCATGACACTTACTCGATCACTAGTATTAAGAACTTCTCACCATAAGGGTATGATGTCTCCAAGTTATTTACTGAGCTTAAGTCTTTGCCTATCTCCTATTATTAGTGCATAGTTTTATCCTTATGTTAGAAGCATGGCTTTCTCTACTGCATCCTTACTAGGACACAGTCTTACTTCACTAAGCTATAGTCTTGCTTCTCTTAGATATAGTCCTACTTCTTTAAGATATAGTCCTATTTCATTGGGATATAGTCATACTTCATCGACCTATAATCTGACTTCTCCTAGATATTATCCTAGTTCATCTAGATATAATCCTACTTCATTAGGCTATAGTGCTACTTCACTGGGCTATAGTCCTACTTCTCTTAGATATAGTCCTACTTCTCCTGGATATAGTCTTACTGTATCGGGCTACAATCTTACTTCTTCTAGATTTAGTCCTACTTTGCCTAGATATAATCCTACTTCATAAGATGATGCGTGTTATTCGTTATCAATTCTTATGTATTAGTATGTAAAATGCAAGATGTACTTAAAATAAAAGAATATACATGTATAATTATTGTAAATACAAAATCTTAGTGGCTAAAAAAACCAGGGTTGCCATCTTCTTCATTCTTTACTCTCACTCTCTATGTCTTCATCACTAGAGGAAAGTGCTAACTTTTTAGAGATCTTCAAGGCCCTCAACTTCTTACAAGTCTTATGAAGAGTGACAACCCTTCTTGATAGTTCATTTTACAAAACAAAGAGGGATTAATGCATTTTTAGACATGTCATACATACACATTAGCATAAATTAGCTATTGAAAGAAAGATGCTTAGGGTAAGAATTTGAGTCTCATCTATCATAGCTCACCTAAAAGCTTCAAAAATAGTGGTAGTTCTCTCCACAAAACCTCTCCTCACTTATCAACATTAAGACAAAAGGCATTACATATAGTTAAGCTGACATGATGGCCCTTGAAAGTCAAAGTGAACTTTACTAGTGTGGTATTCTCCAACTCAAAGGTACCAACCAATTGACTTTAATATGGAGTGAAGCAAAAGATAACTAACCATCCAAGCTGTATCGTATATAAGTTAGTTCAATTACATTAGTTAGGGTTCCCATGACCTCATGGGCAATAAGGATTGACCAACAGTCAGACTAGAAATTGCACTCGAAGTAGTATATATCAAAAGAGGTGAGAATTGAGCACCCTGAGCATCCTCACCCTTTTTTTTGAAAAGAATAAGGTTAACCATCAAAAGCGGTAGTAGTAAGCTACAAACAAATATGCAGTTAGAAATTAACTTTAAAGAAATAGTCAACCAAGTAAGCAACAATATACATAAGGAGTAATCCTAAAGCATAAGGCATGTGAAGCAATAAGTGTGTTGAAACCCATGAAGAGTAATCTCCTCACTCAACATCCTCAAAAGTATCCCCAAGCACACCTGTAGGCATGCCTCTAACAAATTCAAGATTATTGATATACCTCTAAGATAGCATGGTGTTAGGAGGATCTTAAAGAATGTAGCACATATCTAGGCCGATATGCTAGCTCAATACTCTTTCTCCTAGAAACCAAGAATAGGCCTTTAGAGTAGTCAATAAGATCGTTCAAAAGGATAGCTCTCTAATAAAACAGAGGAAATCTAATATCTTTTCAATGGGAAATACCCATTGAGCTAAATTAACCTAGGAAAATTAGGTAAGCATAATATTATTAATTCATAAAGTGAACTAACTAATTTACTTACATTTTTGCAAGATTACTTACATCACCCTAATTTTGTGAGCTCAAATACTGGTAATGATGAAATAATGAAGAAGTATTATAAGGTCCTAAAGAGGGTCAGACCCACCTATCCATCACTAGATATTGATGAGGGATATCCAGTTCACATGGATGAGGTAGAAGTGAAGTTCATATGCAAAGACATGTGGAAAAGAAATGACATTAGAATTTAAAGACAACTGAGCAACCAAAAAACAATAGGTAAAATGAATAATTATCACTATAACGACCCAAAAATTTGACTCTCATGATTAGTACTTTCAAAGATGAATAGTGCTTCCCGAGACCTGAGTTGCACTAAGCATACCAACAAGGAGTATTAATTACAAGAGAATTTTGGGCAAAGTTTGAAGCCAATCCAAAGTCATTCGAATTGTTAAAAATGCTATTTAAAATCTTACGGTAGTGTTCTATAAATAGTGCCATAGGCAATGCTAAATCATAAAATAAATAAAAAGTTGCTCAAAATTATCTAAAAATATTACAACCTAATACGCAAATATTCTAAGTAGTCCAATGGCTTTAGAATCGAAATTTGTTTAGTTCGGGAACAATTTGTACCCAATTTTTGGGATAAAAAATATATTAATTTTTAGGGTTATTGTCAAAATTTAGGCTTCAAATTTTGAGAGGATTTAGGGCTTGGATTTATGGAATTTTGGGTATAGGAATTGAGGAAATTGAACTTTCCTATTAGTTATGATAATTTTTTGATATGAAGAAAAATTATTTATTCAAAAAGTATAAAAAGAGAATTTTTATCATCCTCCTACACACACCACACAAACACCATCCTCTCTTCCTCCACCTCATTTTTCACCACCCTTCTCCTTCTCTCTTTCCCTTGTTGTTTCTTCCTCCATAGAGAGACCCACATTGCAAGGTTATATTCAAAACAACGAGCCTTTTGAGATGAGTCTATAGACACCTAAATCATCTAGAACGGCAGAGTATTTCGAGGGAAAAATTAAGAAGAAAATTGAAGTGAATAGTAACTTTCTCTCTCTCAAGTTTTCTTTTTCCACAAATTTGATTTTTCATGGGTTCTTAAGATATTGTAGAGCATGTATCTAGGCTTGAAATATTTTTTTTACTACTACATTATTTTATATTATTTATTAAAGTTCGTACCATTTTGTATTTATAAGCGAGATGACAATCCAAGCCTCTTAGGGAAAAGAGAAGGCCTAAGCTAACTTTGAAGGTCCTGCACAACTTTGTTAGGTAAGTGTAATCCTTTAAATTTGACTAAAATTTGCATTAAATGTTTAAATTGCTTTATGTACATATTAGAATTAATGATATTAAATGCATATAAATGCAATAAAATGTTATAATTGAAATGTGTGATTAATGTAATGATAAATGCATGATATGAAATGGTTATGAGTCTTGGAAATTGTGAGAATATCAAAATTTAGTTCTTTAATGCATTATGTAGAATAAAAACTGAATATGCCATGTTGTATGCCTTATTCAAAGAAATGTGTGCATATAGTCATTTTATTATTCAAACATGTATAATAAATTCAAGGTAAAATAAAATGCCATGGAGAGACTTGATACACATATGTGTAGCATTATGCCTTTTTCAACCGTTAAGCATGCTAATGTGTGTGCAGATGTTCTTATTTATAAAAAGATGTCGTGTGTGCATAAATGCAATGTGCTACGATGCTTAAGATTGGTTTTTGAAATACAATGGATATATATGTGTTATTTATGCATGATGAGGCGTGATATGATCAATTGAAGGTATATATTAGAAAATGCCATGATATGATCATTTAAATTGATATTTGTGTCCCTTATGTGACATATGGATATGTTGTTGAGTTTGATGCCATTAAACCTTGGAAGATGGATCCTACAAGTGTAATGGACATCAATAGGCCTAAGTTGACCAGGTGAACATTTTAGGCCATGCAATGGTGCATTAAGGGTAATGGTGATTTTAATGAAATATTATATTAAAAAAAGTGAAATTGATTAATTTGACACATAATGACATCTTTAATGATGCCTATATAGTTAGGCAACCTAGTTTTGATAAGTTGATTGATTAACTAGGATTGTAGTGACTACTAGCATACCTTCGAGTATGAGACCTGAATGTTATTGATTTACATGCTGATGGGTGTGAGAGCCTTTTAAGCCTATGTTGATTATGCATCAAGGATATGAGTGCCTTCGAGCCTAAGATTATGTGCTGATGTACATGAGAGCCTTTAGGCCTAAGTTATATATCTATGGATGTGATAGCCTTTGGGCTTAAGTTACACATCTATGGATGTGAGAGCTTTTGAGCTTAAGTTATACATATATAAATGTGGAGAGCCTTTGATCCTAAGTAATTTTGTTATCTAGTCTTGGTTAGTTGTCTTATAGATATGGGCATTGATTAAATAATTAAAATGGCTTAATATGTATAAATTTGTTTTATATATTATTTGGCACTAATATGTGACATATGGATATAATGTGGCCAAATGACACAAAAATTGGCCTTAAGGTGACTAAAAGTGTTTATTATAATTTGTATTACTATTATTGATGATTATATGTGAATACAACTCAAAACACTAATATGGACAATTATGATATGCATAATGGCAATTATGATTGAACAATATGTATGTCATTATCCTTTGCGATCTATGAGTTGGTATGGCATTTTACAATTTTTTATGTTATGGTATGATATTTATTGTGCCTTATGATCTACAAATAGCTATTATAAGATATTTGTCATTTTTGCATATTTGATGCATAATGATCATGACTTTATATATGTAATGCATTATTTCATTTAAATGGTTGTTATTTGATGTTTATATAATGCCTTGGTAATTGTACTATCAAATGCATTGTACATGCTTGAAAAATGCATGAAATGCATGTTTGCATATAAGACTCCAAATATGCATGAATGTGAATTTTATAATAAAAAATGACTTTTGTTGCATATAAGTCACTGAAAATGCATAATTGTGATATTAAATCTGAAAATGGTATGTGTACATATATGGGCATATTAAGATTAGCCTTTTTACAAGTGATTACACCACTAACCAAAAGCTTAGCACATTACTTGTTTGTGATGCATAGGTAATAGGGCAGAAGATTAGAGCCAAAGCTTCTGTATTTAGTTGACACGAAGATAACCCCTGTATGGGCATTTTTGTACTTTTTGTAAATGTAATTGTGATGTAAATGTAATGGTTATTATTGTTAGTGTGCTCCTATGATTCTTGAGGGATTAGGTCTCATTTACATATTACAGTGGGTTTCTATATTAAATATTTTAACTGTGGATTTTCCTTTCTATTCCTCATATGTTGTGTGATGTTATATGAGATTGCATGTGAGAATGTTGTTTATGGAGAGCTTGAGGCTCATTGAGTTTATGTCAAGATTAGAGGGTTAGAAGGACCTATATGAGTTAGAGATGTATGTTTTGTTGATGTAGAAGTGTTTTTGGGCAGGTGAAAATTTGGGAAAGTGTCCTAACATATTCGTTATGCTACTAAATTTCTGACACGATAACCCTCTAATGTTTACCTTGATTTACATGCTAAAAGGTTTTCAAAGTTTTATTTCATTTTTGAGTCAAGAAATATTTTCTCATATAAATGTTTTAAATTTTAAGTGATTTTAGATAATAGAACTGCATATTATTTCACCTGCATGCATCCCCCGTTTGGGTCTAATGTATGGATCGGGCGGAGGGTGCCACACTTAATGGTATTAGAGCATCCAGTTAGGGTATCTTTTAGACCTATGGGTTGCACAAGAGAACTTTTAGAGTCTTAATACATTTTACATCAAATACTATTACATCTTTGGCTTATAATCTATTTCTCTTGCCTTTAGGTATAGGACATATGTAGCAGCGCTATGCCTACTATGGAAAAAGGGGTAGAAAGTCATGCTCCTTCAACCTTTAGACAAAGGGGTGCAGAAGCTAAGTATGTGACCCCTAGTGATGCTGGACATGCTGTTCATAGATAGCAAGGACTACTTACTTGGTTGTAGATGATGCTAGAGTCTATTAGGCAAGTGGTAGTGGGTACTGTGACAACTACTACTATGGTTGCTAATGCATAAGCTTTTCCACCTCTAGTGCTGCAAGAATAACTGGCATTTAAAGGACTTAGATGGAGAGGACGATTAAGAATAGGGCTGAGTTCTTCAAAAGGGAAGAGTTAAAAGAGTCTAGTAGAGTTGAATACTAGTTGGTTCAAATAGTTTATATTATACAGCAGTTGAGATGAGCACAAGAGGAGTATGCTGCATGTGCCACCTTAATGCTATCTGAAGAACCATTGAAATGGTGGGAAATAAACACTGAGTATAAGGTAGCTACAGATATCACTTAGGATTTCTTTTTAAAGGAATTCAAGGAAATTTATGTCATTGAGCATTACCTGGACTAAAAATACCAGGAATTCATGGATCTTAGGTACAGACACCGAACAATCTCTAAGTATGAGAAGAAATTTGCTCACTTGAGCCAGAATGTGAAGGTAGTAGTTGCCATAAAAGAGGATAGCTACAAAAAGTTTGAGAAGGGGTTAAACTTAGATGTCATGCAATAGATTGCTCCTATGAAGATTAGTGGCAGCATGTCACACTATAAAGATGGTTAATGAAATAAACCAGAAGTGAGACAGCTTTAAGAAGAGATGATATAGGCATGGTCAAAGAAGTTTTGGGTATGCATCTGATAAGAAGCATAAGAGTGGTTAGTCTAGGGATTATCAAGGTAAGCAGTTAAATCAATCATAGAGGTCGAGACATAATTCTAGATTATAGACCCAAGCATAAAACTCAAATTTTGGGTGCTCCTAAGTCTACTACAGGCAATGCTATGACACTCATATGTAAGACTTGCCAGAAGAGACATATTGGAGTATGTTGTAAGCTCATACCAAGATTTTGCTAGGGTTATGGCTTTAAAGATCATTTTTAGAAGGATTGCCCCATAAAGCCTTTTGTTTCTTCATAGAAACAAGACATGAGAGATTTAAGAAGCAAATCTAGGGCTATCTAGAAAGATAAAGTAGATAGCAGAGCTCTAATGAGGCTGTATGCAATACAAGCTAGGGAAGAGGTAGAGGCTACTGATTTTATTGCATGTACATTTCATATCTTTGATTTATCCGCTTTTGCATTGATAAACCTGGGTTCGACACATTCTTATATATGCATTGCATGAGTTTTAGA
>CANXYI011157562.1:0-11407 GCA_948208565.1 Hura crepitans | reverse complement strand
AATTGCCATGTTATATATTTTTATTGTTGGATTATTTCCCTGTATATTCCATAAATGTTGTAATAATTAGAAAATGATTTTTCACGCAATTAGGAAAATAACCAAATTATTTTTATTTAATTAATTGGTATTTTACTAATAAAATGGGTTTTGATTTTTCTTAATAAAAATCACAATAATAAAAATTATTTCCTAAAATCGACATGGGAGAACCAAAGTTCTCAAATTAAATCCATCACCGGGTTCTATGTATGACATTTTTAACTTCAATCCCAAATATATTTCATGAACACTACATTAGGTAGAAAATTATTTGGCATGTTAAAAATGAATAATAATAAAAAGTCATTTTTGTACCCAAAATATTGATGTTTTGCTAATAAAATAAATTTCGATTTTTTCTTAATAAAAGTTACAACGATAACATCAGTTTTTCCTAAAATTGACATGCGAGAACTAAAGTTCTCAAACCAATCTTCCAAATAAAAGTCACTACAACAAAATCCATTGTCCAAAATTGACATACGAGAACTAAAGTTCTCAAGAAAATCAAATGCCTAATTTCTTGTATGATATTTCAATTCCAAGTACATATTTATTTTTCCTATAAATATTCTTTGTAAATTCTCATACGTGAATACGCGATTTACTTTAATTGTAAAATGTCGCTTAAGAAAAATAATAACATTATAAATTTAAACTGAATTTTTGTATTAATTTGGAGTATAAATAAGAGTAGGTTTGTAAACCGCTCTAGTTTTAGCCCTATAAGGTATTTCCTAACTTCAGTCGGGTGCTGACTCCTACTTTGTGCTGCCCAACTCGCTCTTCCTTGGCTAATCAAATAGGAGTGGCCCTAGATTCCTCTAGCTTCCTTCTCATTTTTTGAGACTCAATGAGTGAGGCTTAGGTCGTGTCTTCTGCTATTTCGGTTTGATCAGCCTAAGGAAAACTTAAGGGACACGAACAATGGCAACTCTATTGGGAACACCATGAGACCATGCTCTGAAAGTACCTCAAATTAATATAGAAATTCATGTTTATTTATGATGTTATTCCTTTTTGAAATTACATTACATGTTAGAGCATTAGAATAAGTTAGGCATCCCTTTTATACCCTAATGTTATTTCAAAGCATGAACCCAATTTCACTTAAATTGGAAGATTGTTAGAGGTGGCATCAAATCCAAACCTTATGCCTATATGATATATGAAATGGTGAACCAATTTGTGGTATGCTCATGATGAGATAGACTCATTATGGAGAGACCATGCTTGGATGACCATAACTGGAATGACCAAACCATGAGCCCATGTAATGACCAATAGCAATTTCCCTTAGATACCCTCGTTAATGATGTATTGTATGTTATATAGGCCAAATATTGGTGAAATATGACTTAGTCATCTCAAAATGTTGTCGAACCCATTAGGCCTTTTCTAATAAGAATGGGCTAAATCCAACATTTTAACTTGTGGGCCAAATATTCTACATGTGCTCTTTTTTATTAAAGAAATAATGTTCAACTACCTATCCTTCATTATTTGAACCTATCAAGGCCTCCAATGTCCCATAGGTAAGCCCTCATAGGAAAGAGCACGAGACCTCATGTGTGGGAAGTGATAAGTTTGTAAGGCTTTTGCTTGTGATTGTTGTTGTACACATTTGCATACATCAGCATTTCATACATTCACATGCATTCTCATTCTATCATTTCTAACCCTTTGTCATATAGCCATCATAGATACTTGAGCCACTTAGGTATGTGGGATAGATGGAAAGATAGCTAGATAGGATTTTACCTTTACCACTCATGACCTGATAGACATAGCGGGGCAAGATGAAAGCAGTTCTTTTGCTTTGAATCTTGAAGCTAGAATGGACCAGATATTTGAGGAGTTTGAGAAAAGGATGATGGATATGATTTCTAAGGCAATCACTAAGGTTGCTCACATTATCGGTTTATCGCCACATGCTAAAAATATAGCAATGACCCTTACTGGAAGGGCTGTTGCTACCTCTAAGGGAATTGGCATGGGGAAACAAGCTATAAGAGTTAGGGGAAAAGATAAAAGGGCTAAATACTTCAATCCAAAGTACGACTTTTGCGAAGACTTAATTACACCTTAGAAGTTTAAGGATACCGCCATGAAGAATTTGGAGCAGAAAATAGAGGCAATGGCCAGACTCATTTCTATGGGTAAAGCAATAGACCATAAGGAGCTTACCCTAAAATCTAAAGATATCTTACTTTCCAAATTTAAGATGCCCAAATTGCTTAAGTCTGATGGGACCTCTAATTTGAGAGCCCATATTAAGCAATATGCCACAACTATGAGAAGCACTGAGCTTAGGATGAAATAGATGGTGGCTTATTTCAGCATGACTTTGCAAGGGAGAGCGATCGATTGGCATCATGGGTTAGAAAAGAAAGTGAAAAAGGATTGGTGCAACATCATAGAAACTTTTATTCAGCAATATTACTGTAGCACTCGCATGGAGGTTACCATGAATGACCTTATAGTTGCTTAGACAAAAATCCAATGAGACCTTCATAGAGTACTTGTCAACATAGAGGTCTAGAGTTCTAAAGATGAGAAAGAAGCTAGAGATGTCAGACTAGATCCATATGTTTATGAAGAATGCTAACCTGTACTTGAAAGATGGCTTAGAAGCCAAGGGGCTGAAAGATTGGGAATCATTGAAGGATATATCTATAAACCTAGAAGAGGAGCACAATGAGTAGAAAAAGAGGTCAAGAGGGTTCAACAATTGAAGGAATCAAGGTACTAGAAATATGAGTGGAATAGGTTTCAATGGAACTAATTTTGGTCAGACTGCTGAAGTATCTATTATAGCAAGGCACTACCCAAAAGTTGGGCAAACCACTATCTTAGTGTTTGAATTGATTTCAAAAACAAGGAAAGCTTTAACCTATTCCTTCTAGACATTTAAAAAATGAAGGCTAGCCCTATCACAGGTCAGATTTGTACTATTAATATCGTTAACATACAAGCCACAACAAAGATAACTGTCATACTTTAAGGGATAAGATTCAAGACTTGATCAATTTAAGACAAATCCTTAATCTAGAGTAGAGATAGAAAAGTCAGGGTGCTTATTCAAGGGTTCCTCCACTAGTCAATATGGTCAATTCAGGTTTGCTAAAATGGTATGTGCTTCAAGACTTATACGGGATTGATTACCTAGCAGTGAAAAGAATGGCAGAAATGAGTCAGGTCTTAGAGTGCATGATAGATATATGGGCTACCAAGAGTGAAAGCAAGTCAAAGAATAGGTTTAGGATTTGTGTGTAGATTTATATTCAGAGCAAAAGTTGGGTGAAGAAAGAGAGACCAAAGCATTAACCTAAAGCGGTCAGGTGGTACCTGAAGTAGAGAAAAAGCTAATTCCCTTAATTATGGAAAAAAAAGAGGATGTTATGGCGAAACAACTAAAGAAGACTACTACACAAATTTTGATTTAGGATCTTATGCATCAATCCTCCTCCCATTGACAAAAGATGGTCGAAGCTTTATGTGCTACAATAGTTTCAATAGCCATATTGCCATATGAGCTAGTGGCAATGGTAAAAAGAGAGGAGAAAAAATGGTTAGCTTCTCTAATACAGATTTGCCACCTGAAGGGCGCCACCACAACCATCCTTTAAACATCAAAGCAAAAGTCAGTGACAAGCACACGGCATGTGTAATGGTTGATAATGGATTATCAATCAATGTGTGTCTGCTCAAGGCCATAGCTGTATATGGGATTGAAGATTCAATTATCTCTCAATCCAAAATTACCATCATAGCCCATGACAACAGGAAAAGACAGGCGTATGGGACTTTTAAGGTCAAAGACAAAATAGGGGTGATTATGGATGATGTGGAATTTATAGTTCTTAATATTCCCGCGAATTTCTCTCTGCTTTTAAGAAGGCTATAGTTCTATAAGCTGAGAATAGTTCCATCGACATTACTTCAGATGGTAAAAATTCACCATGATGGTGAGATAGTAACGATAAGGGTTGCAAGGGAGAATTAAATTTTGATGCTTGAAATAGCCAACCAACCTTTTAATGGTTTTCCATATTGCTAGGATCTTTTTAGAGGAAGGGGAAAATCCTAAAGTGGTAAACATGTTGAAAAAAATGAACTATCTACCCGAAGCTAGATTAGAACATGCTTTAGAAGGTTCAATCTCAGCCATTCAACCTTAAGGAAAGAAAGATTAAAAGGGATTGGGATAAGTTACGGAGATGTCAAAATCGAGGAAGATGAGAAAAGGTATCCCTCTACTCGAAGAAAGTTTTGTTTAGGCTAAAGGGAATATCAGTTACTATTGAGAGTCTGAGCAGGCTATCATTAAAGGATAGGTTATGCCAGGGTTTGAGATTTTCAGTGATGTGTTTGATTAGGCTGCGAATGAAGTAAAAGCCATTTGAAATTTTTGGGATGATGAAATCATTACAAACCTAACTGAGCTGGAAATTAGACCTAAGGAAGAGATTTTGACTAATGATGGGCTCCAAGATAATAGGAAGAAGAAGACTTTCCTAAAAGGTCTTTTGAAAATTTATGTGTATATGAAATTTTTAATGATGATGTTCCTATTTCTTTTATTAATAATATGAACATTTTTTTCTTATTTTTATGATGTCTCATCTATCTGCATCATGCATAATGATAATCACGACATGCATAAACATGTTTGTATTAATTCAATCAATGCTACCTCGTTTAATCTCGATACTGATGAAAATCATAAAGAGATCTTAATTATGTCTGATGTAACTCCATAAGAGAATTAAATTTGAGAGAATGTTAAAAAAATTTGAAAAAGACTTTGCCTAGACCAATGAAGACATGCTAAGGGTGGATTGAGAAGTAGCTAAACATGCCATCTACACATACCTGAAAGCAAAACCAATTAAGCAAAAACTATAGAGAATGAGACCAAAGTTAGCAGAGAAGATAAAAAAATGAAGTACACAAGCAAGTCGAGGCTAAATTTCTAGAAGAGGTATAATCTCCGACATCGGTAGCTAATGTGGTTTCAATTACCAAGAAAGGTGGTAAGGTCAAGATGTGCATAGATTATAGAGATCTGAATAAAGCATACCTAAAAGATGACTTCCTATTAACTCATATAGATGTGTTAATTAATAGTGTAGTAATGTGAAAAATGTATAGTTTCATGGATGGGTATGCTGGTTACAATCATATTCTGAATAGAATAGTAGATAAGATAAAAACAGCCTTTATCATGAAATGAGAGACCTTTTATTATAAGGTTATGCCTTTCTTCTTGAAAAATGCAAGGGCTACGTACCAAAGGATGGCCATAAAGATTCTCGATAACCTGATTCATAGGGAAGTGGAAGTGTATGTTGATGACATGATGATCAAATCCTCTACAAGGGAAGGACATTTTGAGGCCTTAGAAAAGTTCTTTAAAAGGGTAGAAAAATACAACCTGCACTTAAATCTGTAAAAGTATGTTTGGGGTAACTTTAGGAAAGCCCCTAGGGCATATTGTAAGCGAAAAAGGAATTATGGTAGACCCTGATAAAGTCAAAGTAATCAGAGAAATGCTAGTCCTAAAAAAAAGAAAAATAGATAAGGGGATTTCTAGGTAAAATACAATACATCAGTAGGTTTATAGCTAAACTCACTGCCATATGTGAGCCTATTTTCAAACAACTAAAAATGAACCGACCAACTAAGTGGAATGATGATTGTTAGAAAACTTTCGACGTAATCAAGGAATATCTGCTAAATCTACCCATTTTGTATCCACTAAGGCACAAAAAGCCATTGATCCTCTATCTATCCATTGAAGAAAGTTCAATTAGGGTTATGATAACACTTAAAGATGAGATGGGGGTTAAATTTGTAATTTTTTACTTAAGTAAGAAATTTCATCCATACTAGGTTAAGTACGTGGAAGTGGAAAAGATTTGCATAGTAGTGGTGTGGGCCTCAAAGAAGCTAAGACATTATTTCCAATCATATACTATATAGGTAGTGTCTAAACACAACCTATTAAGATACCTTCAAATGGCACCATCTTTGGTCTATGGAATGAGTAAATGGTTTCTATTACTTTAAGAATTTGACATTTGGTACATAACAAGAAAGACCATATAAAGGCGAGCAGTCACTGAATTCCTAGCCAATCATCCGTTAGAAGGTGAGTAGTTAGAGTTTAAATTCCTAGATGAAAACTTGAACTCGATTGTAATCGAAGAATGGTAGATATATTTTAATGGCACAATAAATACCAAAAGGGTAGAATTAGGAGTAATTTTAGTAACCCCTAAAGCAAAAAAGTTTCTATTAGCAAAAAATTAAGACACGAAGTCACAAATAACATGGCAGAATACAAAGCCTGCATATTCAGACTTAAAGCATTATTAACTTTTGGTGCAACAAAAGTTAAGGTGTTCGGAGATTCATCATTAGTAGTGCATCACACCAATGAAGAGTGGACTATTCGGGAATAAAGTTTAATGCCTTATGTAGAATACCTAAGGTCTATTGGTGGACAATTTGAAATATGCACCTTCCATCAAGTTTTGAGAGATGAGAATTAGCTAGCGGACGCATTGGCTACCTTGGTTTCCATGTCGAATAATCTAAAAGGGGTAATCATAAAACCGGTGATCATTTCTAGTTCTAAAAGACCTTGCTATGAGACAGAGCAAATAATGAAAATGAGTAAGAAAAGACAAGCCATAGTTTTATGACATCTAGAATTACTTAGAAAATGGAAACTTTCCCAAAAAAGCCAAGGATAAGGATAAAGAGGTATTGAGGAAGTTGTCAACTCAGTTTATTAATATAGATAGGGTCGTATATAAAAGGCAAGTAAGCAGTCTTTAACTTTAGTGTCAAGAGAAATGGGAGGTTAAAAAAGTAATGAAGGAAATACACGCAGGGTCATGTGGTACAAATATGAATGGTTCAGAGTTAGCCAAAAAATTCATGTGCCAAGGATTCTTTTGGATTACTATAGACCATAATTGCTTGAAGCACGTGCAAAGATGCCATAAGCGTTAGTAGTACAGCAATTTAAAACATGTGCTAGTATTAAAACTTCATAGCTTATTGTCCTTTTAGCCATTTGCTACATAGGGGATAGACATAGTGGAAGAGATACATCCAATGGCTTTGAATGGGCATCACTTTGTTGTTGTAGCTATTGATTATTTCTCGAAATGGGTCGAAGTAGAATCTTTTAAGATACCGGGGGCAAGAAAGATGGCTAAATTCATATAGAAGAATTTAATATGTAGATATGGGGTTCCATATCATATAGTTTTGGATAATGGTGTCCAATTTCTTATGGAAATAAAGACTTTTATAGGAATACAAGATTTAGCACCATAAATCCTCTCCTTATAGGCCACAAGCCAATGGAGCAGTTGAAGCAGGCAATAAGAACATTAAAAAGAATTTTGCCAAAATAGTTATGACTTATAGAGACTGGGCTAATAAGCTTCCTTTTACTCTTTGGGGATATAGGACTATGATTCAAACTTTAATCCTTGCTACTTTATTCTCCTTAGTGTACGAGACAAATACAGTGCTTCCAATAGAGATCGAGCTTTAGTTGTTGAGAGTGGCAATAGAAGCAGAGATTCCTGAGACCGCTTGGGCGGAATAGAGATTCTAATAGTTGAATTTGTAAGACAAGAAGCAATTAAAAGCCAATTATCATAATCAAATTTACTGGAAAAGGATGGCACGTGCCTTCGATAGAAGGGTGAAGGATTGCAAATTGAAAGAATGAGAGCTAGTCCTCAAACAGATAAGGTCGGGGCTGCCTAACCCAAGAGGAAAGTTCAAACCAAATTGGGAAGGGTCATTCATCCTCAAGCAGATGTTACCAAAGGGTGTTGTGATCCTTATTGTGATCCTTACAAATTGTGGTGGAAATGAATTATGGGAGCCTATGAATATGGACTTGCTAAAAAGGTTATATGGCTAAAGACAAAAAAATGAGAAAAATAAGAGAAATAATAGCCCTACGGGTTGAAAACCAGTAAATGGTGGCCTTGCTAAAAGTGGCACCCTAATAGGGTGAAAGCATCAAAAAGGCATCCTATGCCACAATTAGGGGCTGAGAGAAAATTGTCAATCAAGAAAACCTGCGAGGGCCAATTGACGACAAGAGTTTAAGAAGAAATTAATATCTCCCTTGATTAAACAAGAAAATGTGTTATTACATTAATGTCCTATTATGATTATCATAAAATGGCAATATGATGCCACTAGATAGGACCACTTTAGTAAGCACAATTGAACAATTTGTCAACTAAAGGAGTATAATATAAAATACAACAAAAAAAGAGAACAAAATAGAAGTAGAGAAGTTTTTTCTTCTTTTTTTAAGTCCTCTACCTTTTGCTACTGCTCTCACCACCCATCTTCAGCAAGTGGGTCTGATTGTCCTGAAAAGGGCCTATTACCCATTCTTTATATGCATCTGATGTCTAGAAGTTGTAAACAACCCTAGTTGTAATGTTCATCCTAAGAGGTAACCACCTCTATAGTCCATGATAACTAAAAGTGAAGGTGAAAGATATATCTCATCCTCTAAAAGACAATAGGGCAAGTTACAATCCTTTGGGTCTCACCGAACAACCTCACGCAATAATTAGGGACGCAAAAGGTAACCTTATGAAAGCTGACTAGAGGAACACAACCTGATGCATTGCTACACTATATATACTGTAAGTAAATCTAGGGGTTTCTGAAACTTATAACATAATATATTATAGCACTCAACCTTAAAACCCATCGCTCAACACCTATGACATGATACAAAACAGCTCAAGACACTAAATACTTCAGGCCATAAGATCTAAAAATATGAGGTAGAGGATCATCCAATAGATAAAGCTTCTCTTATAGCTAGACCTAAAAAAAACACTATTAGGAATGAAAGCTTGTGAAGGCATCCTAAGCAAAAGTCTAGAAAAGGGTATGGTGAAAACCCACAAAGGGCAGTTTATTAATAAAAAGTTTGCTAGGAATGAAAACCTATAAAGGCTTTTTAGGCAAAAGGTAGACTAGAAAATAAGGAAAAACCCCTTTTTCGAGCAATCTATTAAAAAAAACCTGAAGTAGAAGCGGGCTTCCATGGAAAAATTTAGCTTCTTTAGACTACACAGTGTCCAGACCAAGTATTGTTTCAGGTAAGATCTGAGGAAAAGGATTCAGTCCTTTCTTCAAATCATTAACCATGCTTAATAGTTTATAGTATCTAAAGTGTTCTTCAACTAAAATTGTTAGATATTTGGAGAAAATTTTGAATAAATATGCTCTTACATGGAGGGATGGAATGTCTGTGTAGCTTTCAACATAGTTTAGAAGTTCACTTAAAGAAATTGGCCCTCTCTATAAGAGTCATCTAGTAGCCGGGGATGGCAATATGCCTAGTGTATCACGGGCCTCGTACAAGTAGTGGGGGACATAGGTTAGATAGAAAGGTAGTGTGTCGAAAGAGTGAAACACACCCAAAATTGTAGCAAATTCCTCTGATAGGGGGCACTACTCTTAATGAGAGAATCGAAAGACACGGAATTACGGGTCTTAAAATTATGTTGCTACCTTGACAAAAGTCTAATCAAAACACACACTTCGAAGAAATTTTAGCTTGCTGTAGGGAGCCAAAGTGGAAGTTGGCCATGTAAAAGGGAGATTAAGAATTTTATGAAGCTTTTTGAGGAATTTGTCACTCATTGTTGCAAAAATAACGAAAAAGCTCAAGTGGCCCGAGGATCTATGTATGTCTTAGGGCATTTATAGTTTTAAAAGATGAAAAAAGGGGTATTTTGGACAAAAAAAAATAGGCATTTTTGGCTAGAAAATGGGCTTTTTGAGTGAAAAAAGCCATTTTTTGGTTGAAAATGGTCGTTTTGAGCCAGAAAATAGGGATTTAGGGCTTGGCCCGAAATGGCAATTTTTGTTGCCTAAAATGGCCAGTTTTGCTTTACTATAAAAGGTTCAGTTTTTTGTTTTTTTTAACCATTTTCGTACATTTTGATAAATTTTTTATCTAAGCACTATATAAACATACACATGTGACCATACCACCATGCCAACAAAACTGTCCATGTCGCTAGCCTATACTAAAGCATGTGGCTGTATCGGGTTGGCTCAATGATGAGAAGGTGGAGTGATGCAAATGCTTAGCCACTATCACTTAAATTGAGAGCACAAAAATCCTATGAAGCCATGCAAGGCTAAGGGTCAGACCTTAAAGTTCACTTTAAGAATACAAAAGAGACTGCATTAGCCTTAAGGAAGCTACCTTAGGTCAAGACCAAGAGGTACTTGGAAGATGTTATGGCTCATAAGTAAGCTATACATTTCCACCAAATATACACCGACCTGAGTGCGATGATCAAGGAGTTCGAGCGTCGGACTGCCTAAAGGCTAGAGGTGATGGAAGTAGAGCTTCAGATGCGGAGAGACCAGAGACAGCCTTCGGCCTCTTTTCTTTTTTTCTCATTTTGTTTTATTTTATTTACCTATACATATTAGTTTAGGTCACAAAGATTTTGTACTCAAAAAGTATTCATCTATAAAATTGATTTATTTTGTTCATTACTTTTATTCCTTTGGCAAAACATGAATAAAACAAAAAATAATAAAATACCTAATAATTAATAATAATGAATAATAAATAAAGAACGAAATAAAGAGATAGATAAAATAAGAAAAAAAAGAAGGAAAAGAAAAAAAGAGAGAGAGATAAAAAAAGAGAAGAAGAAGAAAAAATAAGAGAAGAACAACAAGCAAAAAGGATAAAATTATAATTTTCAAAGCTATAACATGAATTTAAAAAAAAATGCATTCACACACAGCATGCATCCATGTTGTAAATGACCTCTAATAAACTAACATGTTTTACTTCACTTTTTCTACACAAAGGCAACCTCACAAATGCATCAACATAATACTATCTACTTGTTGCAGGCAGCTAAGATGGCAACTCATTAACAACAAATCATTTCAAGAAATTTTTAGGTGCAATGTCTCATAACACTACCTAAGTTTAGGTGAAATGTCTTATAGCACTATCTGAACCAAGTTATCTTCAGGTGTAATGTCTCATAGCACTACCCTAGTTCAGGTGCAATGTCTCACAACACTGCCTTAACCAAGTTATCTTCGGGTGCAACATCTCACAACACTACCCGAGTTCAGGTGCAATGTTTCACAGTACTAACTAAACCAAGTTATCTTCGAGTGCAATATCTCATAGTACTACCTGAGTTTGGGTGCAATGTCTCATAGCACTGCTTGAACCAAGTTAACTTCAAGTGCAATGTCTCACAACACTGCTTGAACCAAGTTAACTTCAAGTGCAATGTCTCACAGCACTGCCTGA
>CANXYI011157392.1:0-11599 GCA_948208565.1 Hura crepitans | reverse complement strand
TCAATTAGCACATACACCAATTATACCAAATATACCAATTGCTCATTAATTGCTTAAGTTAAAGTGAACATACATATACACACCCATCATAAGGCATTCGATCTCTCCTTAAGCCATATTTATAATATCTAAAACATGCTCAAAACCTCAATTTAGGGATCTAATAATATTAAACATAACACATACTAAAATATCATCTCACATTTATTACACATACAAGCATTATCATTCATTATATCACTAAATTCTCATTAAATGCATATGTTAGGATGAAGACACATACCAAAAGAATCAAAATACACCATCAAAGCTCATTTAAGCCTTTTCATTGCCTTTCTTACTTCGCAGCTCATTTTCCTTTACAAACACAAATAGGCTTATTATGAAAAAAATTCGTGTAAAATCATATAACACTTTAAAAATAAAATTGACTTAATAAAACCTCTCGTGGGTACCCTAGGAACCATTGAAAAATAATAAAGCCTGAAAATTCTTACTTGATTGAGAAATAGTTACTATTCACCCATACAAAAAAATCTCAAAAATCCACCATAAACTTCATAATATCTTACTTTAATAAAGGTTTAAAGGTTATGGAGGTGTAGGTTTAAGGCTTAAAAGTAGAAGATTGAAGGGAACTTGAAGGAAGAAAGAAGAAAAAAATAGAGGAGAAAACTCCTCTAAAGGCATCGACTAGGAAAGAATGGAGGAGAAGGAGTGGCTGCCATTATTCAGCCTTTGACCCACTTAAAAGGCTTATATTTTACCATTGACTTGATTAACATGATCATTGGCCAAGATTTAAAATGCCTCTAATCTAATAGTCCTCATTTTTAGCTCCATTCTTAATCTTTAATTACCACTCCTAGAACCTTATAAAATCATCCTAACACAATCCATGAACCCCGAGAAAACACAGCTCGAAAATTGAAATTAAAATCGCATTTTAATCAATACCCAATTTAAGTAAAAATACTTCTAGATATTTAAAAATTCTAATTTCAATGTTGATAGAATATTTGAAATATTTAAGTATCAGGTTGTATTGATCCCAGAATTTTTTGAGCAAAAACTAAATATTTTACAATTTAGCTAAAATTAGATCACTATTCACGTGACACTGCTATAAAATATTAACTGTCATTTTTAATCATCTAAATAACTTCACGTTGACTCCAAATTTTTACCCAAAATTATATTATGACTAATACTTCCATTTGGTAAGATTAGTGTGATTTGAGTCTTAGAAAATACTATTTATCTCGAAAAATACTATTTATAAATAGGGATTTTTGGGGCATTACAAGTTGTGTTTATTTGATTAATGCCCTTACATTTAAATAGATAGATTATAGAAAGATCATAGGCTATAGAAAATGGAAGAGAATCATAGGCTAAGAATAAAGCCATTCATCCATGATATACATCAAAGAGAAACTACTACCTAAAGACTACAACTAGTTGACAACTTGATAAAAAAATCTTTTCTAGATATTTGTAGTTCTAAAGCAAATAACTAACACTCTTCCTTGCTTTAGGAACTACAAACTCTATTCTCTATCTTAGACTCTTAAACTTGCTAACGAGAAGTGGTTTTATAAATAAATATGCTGATTGGTCTTTAAATTTGCAGTAAATAAAAGTCACATCTCTATTTTGTTGCACCTCCCTCAAAAAATAAAGCATTATGTTGAAATTTTTAGCTTTCCCATGAAACTCTAGATTGTTTAAGATAGTAATTGATGCCTAATTATTAAAAAAAATCTTAGTGTTATCCTTTTTCTCCATATGCAAATCACATAATATCCTTTTCAGCCATAAAGCTTGGTTTATTATTGTTGTTGTTGCTATAAATTCTACCTCCACAGTGGATTATGCTACAATCTCCTACTTCTTTGAGCACCAAGAAAAAATTCCAAAACCAAGGCTGAAGCAATATCCTAAAGTACTTTTCAAGTCTTAAACAGATCCAGCCCAATTGCTATATAAAATTCCACACAACTTTAATTTTTGACACTTTTAAAACTTGACACCATATTCAACAGTGCCTTTAATATATCTTAAAATTTATTTTGCTACTCTTAAATGCATTTCACTAGCGCAATGCTTAAATTGAGATAAGAGACTTATGGCAAAAAGAATGTCTGGCCTTGTCGCAGCAAGATACATTAAGTAGCCAATTAGACTTCTAAAGTATCCTTCACCAATTATATTAGCAACATCTTCTTTACATAGCTTTTTCTTCTGATTTGTTGGTTTACTTATTGCTTTGCAATCCTTCATATGAAATTTCTTCAATATTTCCTTTGTATACTTTTTTTGATAGATGAATTGCAATGCCTCGATAATTTTAGAATTCATGAATAATGTATCTCGAGATTTGTGAATAGTGTTCTCAAGAAATGGATAATATTTTCTTACTGATTAAAAGATTAAGATATAAGTATGATATGTGTAAAATTTAGTATGGATATAAAGACATTTGTAAGTCAAACAAGTGATAATGAATAAGACTATGAATAGTAAATCCCGAATCCTAAATAGTAATTTCAGGTATGGGAATAGTGTTCCTAACTTTACTGATCAAGAGTTTATGAGTTGAATAGTATAAGTTTATAGTTTGACAAAGAAAGGAGAACATTCGAATGGAAATCAAATGATATTATGCATGTATGTGAATAGTACCACTCGAGAGTGAATAGTACCTCCCCGGACCCAAAATGTCCTAATGCTACAAGATGAAAGGAAATATTATAAAATATTTTTGGAAAAAATTTGAAGTGGAAATAAGGTCATTAAGGAGGTTTAAAAATAGAAGTTAAGTTTTTATGGCAATGTACTGTGAATAGTAACACAGTTAAAGCTAAACTATAAAATAATTTTGAAAGTGCTTAGATGAACCCATAAATGCCACATCTTGAAGCTCAAATATTATAAGAAATATAATGGTATAAGTATTGGAATTTTTAAACCTTAGAAAGTATTTTATAAAAATCGGGTAATGATAAAAGCCGTAATTTTTATCGAATTTTCTCTACTTTCGAGCATAGATTATTTAAGGCTTCTAAGAAATAATATGTATATTATTTAAGATCATAATAAGTGATTAATGATGAAAGGAATTGAAGAATACAATTAAAGTAACTTAAAAAGTGTATTTATGGGCTTATTTTAATATGAGCCCTTGGATCTTTTCTTGTATTGATCTTGGCCTTTGAAGAGGGAGTATAAAAAGGAAAAAAATTTGCCTATAGGTAGAAACTAACCCCTCTTTCTTCTTCTTCTTCCTCACGCCATTTCCATATAGCATTTTCCACTATTTTTACTTCACTAGGCTCCCTTTAAGCTTGATTTAAACCCAAACTCCACCTCAAATCAACTTGTAAGGCTAGCTAAAGTAGATTTATGATGGAAATTGAAGAGAAGATGGATTAAATTGGAAGAAATTTAGAATGGAAAATGCTTGGTGAATAGTGATACCCATTTAAATAAATGTTCATTTTTTTTACCTTTAATATTTTTTAATATGTATTTAGGTGCCAATAAGAGTTATTTATGGTTGATTTGAAGAATTAAATCATTTTTGTTTTATTATGAATTTTTGAATGTGGATTGAGGTTATATTCTAGAAAAGATGAGGATAAAGCAAGAGAAATAGGTTATAGAAGGTTTCTGGATGCTCTAGAGGGTATTCTAAAGCTATCTAAGTAAGTGTATCCCTTATAGTATGTGTACAATGATTTTTGAGTTGGAAAAGTATGTGACCTAATGCATAAATTGTGTATATGAAATTGATTAATTTGGTGTAAATGATATGTGATAGTTGTAAAATGTGGAATACATGTATAATGCCTTAAATTGATGATTAAAAATCATATGTGCATTTGAAACACATGATGGTAGAAAACCAAATGTGAAAATGAGTAACATTGTTACCTAAAATGACCATTACAGCAGCAAGTTTGTGCTATCTAGAGCGACCATTAGAGCAGTAGGTCTGTGCTGTCTAGAGTGACCATTAGAGTAGCGAGTCTGGGTTGCCTGGAGCAACATCTAGAATAAAAAAAACATGAAATGATGTAATCATATATATTTATGAATAATAATGATATATCTAATGTGATTAAGATGTAAGAAAATGCTTTATGTGCATTTTTCTATGATAAAATGAAATGGACATGATAAAAGGAAATTATGAGATATAATGCATGTTCTAAGTGTGATAGGGCATATGATGAAAGTGTATGGATATATATGATAATGTTGTAATAACATTTGGTATGTTACCTTTAAAGTATAGATCATTATGCTAATGTTGTTTAAGGCTAAATGTTTTAATATTGAGAATCTTAGAAGTCTAGAACAACCTCTAGAATATAATGATAAGTGCCTAGAATAACCTTTAGAACTGAATGATAAGTGCCTAGAGTAACCTTTAAAGCAATGATTAGAAATGAACCATATTGAGACTTAGATCTAATAAGTTCATAACTTGTTTGATATAAAAAGTGAAGATTGACACGGAATAAGTATGTGTTATGTTATATGTATAATCGAAATAATTTATGAAATTTTGTATATACCCTAATGTATAAGCAATATATAAATTAGTGTGTTTATGTTAAATGTTCATAAATAGTGATTATATATATGTATATCATGTGGTATGATGTTATAGATGTATAATAAAGCATCTAATGTGATAAAAATGATGAGAATGATGTATGATGATGAAATGTGCATGGTTTGCTTGTATGTATACGTATGTATGTTGCACATTTGGCATGCTGTGTATGTTGTGTGACTATGAATGGATGTGGATACCTACATAGGCATGAAAAATGTTAGATGATGTAAGTGAATCACATTTTAGAATGCTAGGAGGCATGGTGATTGAATGGGCTAGAATTATACATGTATATGTATGATGACATATAATGTATGAATCTGATAAATTATGTATATAAATGTATATATGATTATATACATGCGAGATAATTTATGTAGTATGAGGAAATACATGTAAGATGCATATATAATACTAAGGCTTATGATGTAATCATGTGTGTCTATACTTTCCATTAAACATCAAATGAATGATGCATAATTATGTGCATGAAAATGATCATGAGAAATTATGCTATTATGGCTAATGAGAAAGAATGCATGTTGAGCTTTCTATGATAGATAGGCCAAATCACCCAGCATAGATTTCATGAGACATAGATATGCCATTAATCGTATAAAAAGAATGTGATTGTTATGAATAGAATAAAACTTGAAAGTGAAGAGTGTACAAACATGTATTTATGAGAATGAATGTGTATATATGAGGTATTACACCACCATGTAATGCCATGATACATTTTATGATAAGATTGGAGCATAATACATCTTGAATGAGCTTGTGTTATTAAATGAATGAATATGGTAATTCTTTAACATAAAGAAATAAATGATACTTATAAGAGTAAATGTAATATTAATTATGTGTAATGTGATAAAATACAATATTAATACATTATAAGATCATGATATAGCTGAATGGCATAACATGGGAAATTGATATATGATCAATGAAAAGATGATATGTATAGCATATGGTAGTTGTGAAACACCATAATGTATGATGAGCATATAAGATGGCTGAATGGCCTAAATAAGACTTAGTCTCTTGATATATCATGTTGTAAAGCCTAATGACTTAACGTATATTGTTTGTGATGCTTGAATACACCCAAAATCTTATGGAAGCATGATATGATGCTTAAAGTTTATGAAATTTTAATTATTAGTTATAAAGAATAAATGATCATAGTATATTTAATCATGTGAAACATAATTAAGTATTGGCCCATAAGAGTATGACAACCTAGATTGGATAAGTTAACTGGTCAACTAGGGGGATGATAGTAGCTGCTAGGGCACTTTTATGCCTAGATAATGATCTAAGGGTTCACTTTTAGTCTTACCCATGGATTTATATTAAGATCTTTGGATCTATATAGGTGTAGCCTTCAAAAGGTGCCGTAGGGGCCACTACACAATTACAGGCAAATGTAGCCACTGAAAGGTCTTGTAGGGGCCATTGCATAATTTTTATGCTAGTGCAATAGTCGAATGATCCAAAATGTGGACCACTATACACCTATGAGATCTTTATGGTCAAGATCTCGATATCCAGTTTTAGGAGTTGTCTATTAGTTATAGGTAAAGTAAATTAAAGTAAAAAGAATGATAATTAAATGATATATGCTAAGAAGAATAAAACAAGAAACTATAAAATGAGAATAACTGCATTACTGTATGGATCATAGGATTGACATATGCAAGAAAAGATGTTAATTTTTCTCTATATATAGTTTATCTTGCATATTATGTATGCTATGAACAATGCATGATCTTATGGATGTGAGTGATCATGTCAACATGTAATGCCATGTGTAATGAAATGAAATACAAGATCTATGCATGAATGATGGTATGCTCAAATGGTCTTGTATGATGACTATAGTGTGTTTAAGGCATAATATGTGAAAAGTATGACATAAAGAGATGTTATGATGCGATAAAATAAAATAAATGTGATTATCATATGGTTAGAGAAGTAATAGACATGTCTCCTTGTTAGGATTTCTAACATTATGAAAATGTCTTGATTTTTTATGCCTATACATCTATGTATGAAATATTGATCCCTTGTATGGTAGAGCTATATGCTATCCATGTTTATTTTATTTAAATCATTCAATATATGGTGAATGATATAAAATGTGTTCATAATAAGGTTAAAGAACATCTAAATGTATGTGATATTGTGATGAGTTCTATATTGAATCCTTATATGGTTAATACCTATTAAGTAGAATAATCTATCATAGATAATATTACATGCTTATAAATATGCCATACTATGTTGGATACACCACTAAGCTGTAAAAGCTTAGCGTATCATTGTTTGTGATGCGTAGGTTTTATAAGTTTTTAGATTTAAAGGATCTATAAACAGATGATAGAAGGATTTCTAGAAAAGAGTCTAGAGCAAGATTATGGGATGGATGTATGATTCTAGATAAAAATGTTTTCTAATATTCATATGTATTTTTTATAAGATATCTAGGTAATTGTTGTATAAAGAATTATTATGATGCATAGTCATTGGTTTTGATCTATGATATATGTATGAG
Source organism: Hura crepitans (assembly GCA_948208565.1). Classification (NCBI taxonomy): domain Eukaryota; kingdom Viridiplantae; phylum Streptophyta; class Magnoliopsida; order Malpighiales; family Euphorbiaceae; genus Hura; species Hura crepitans. The sequence goes on along the minus strand of CANXYI011157392.1, from coordinate 4,412 downwards.
ATATAGCATTTATGTTGTTGGATTATGAGATGAATGAGTTGGTGGATATGTATGTCTAGATGATTAGAAGGATCATGATAGATAGTATTCAAAGTTGAGATTATAGAAGTGTTTTTCGTATGTAAGTTACTATTCACTGTGGAAATTGTGTCTCTAGTACAACTATTATACTATCGGATTTCTGACACGATAATCATAAGATAGCTAACCTATTAAAGAGTTTTTGTTAAATAGTGTTTTGTATTTATGTTAATCATGTGAGAATAAAGGAAAAAGGTTTTAAGTAAACCAAATAAGTAATAAGATAGATAGTGGTTATATGTCTTTCCTTATTCGGGTCTAATAACCGGATCAGGTAAGAGGTGTCACATGAATACTTCATTTTGGCCTTGTTTGATTTCCATCTCATGAAAATAAGTCACGAGACCAAGTTCTATCTTTCAAAAACTTGCCTCATTTCTTATTTGAACTCCTAAACTAGTTCCATATTATTTCCTATCACTATCACTGTCTTTACATTTTATATAAAGACTGGGCTCAAATAAACTTTTAACAAAGCCAAGACTCAACAAATGCTCATCTATTTTGTTGTACCAAGCTCTTGGCACTTGTTTTAGGTTATAAAATGCCTTTTTTAGTAGGTAGATTTTATTTTCTTCTTTATGCTTCATAAAACCCTTTGGTTGCTCCATATATATTTCTTTATGTAATACACCATTTCAAAAAGTTGAATTGACATCTAATTAAAACACTTTCTAGCCTTTTTGTGCTACTATTGGTAGTAGCAATCTAATTGTATCTGATTTAGCAATAAAAGCAAAAGTGTTAGAAAAATCAACACCATAAATTTATGTGTACCCTTTAACAACAAGCTTGTCATTTTATTTATTATGGAGTTATTAGCATTTAGGTTTGTTCTGAACACTCATTTTACACCAATGACTTTCCTATGTATAGGCCTTTTAACTAATTCTTAGGTTTTATTTTTTTTAATCATTAACATATTCTCTTCTACTACTTTCCTGCACTTCGAGTCTTTAAGAGCTTCTTCATGACTAGCAAGTTCATATATTGCCATGTTACATTTATGATAAATGTCTAAAAGTGACATACACCTCTAATTAGAGAATCATTTACAAATTTATTCTACCACTGGCCTATTATTTGCTTTCTAAGAAGATTGTCTTTAAATTCTTTTAAAGATCTACCTTCTTTTTCTAAAGTCTTCTAATCCCACTACTTGTCTTCATTAAATAGACATATCTAGTGATTTTCATTTTTTTTGTGTATGGATGATACACCTTGTAGGCTTTAGAAACTAAACTATACCCTACAAAAATGCCTAGAATTACCTTTTTGTCAAGTTTGTCGTGATTGACCTGCAGCACGTGAACAAAGCACACATAGCCAAACACTTTAAGTAAGTTTAGTAAAGGTTTATAACCATATCAAGCCTCAAATAGAGTTTTGTCTTCCAAAGCCTTGGTTGGAAGTAAAAAAAATTGTTGTGTTGCCTGCCTCTGCCTAAACTTTTTTTTAGTAACTCCTTCTCTTGGAACATAGATCTAGTAATTTCCAATATCAAGCTATTCTTTTTTTTTCACTAACACCATTTTGTTCTAGAGTGTAAGGAGTAGTGAGCTAATGTTTAATGCTAACTTCTTCATAAAATGAATTAAATTCAATTGAAGTGCACTCCTTTTTGTTATCAAATCTTCGAAATTTTAGCCACTCTAGTTTTCACCATTTTCTTGAACTTCAAAAATAGTCCATCCACTTTTGACTGGAATTTTAAAAAAAAAACTAGCACATTTATGTGAGATCATCAATAAAAAGGATATAGTAGAGACTACCTCCTAATAATGGCATTCTTCAAGGTTCTGCAACATCTGTGTAAATTAGTTGTAACTTTTAGGAGGCTCTCTAAGTTGATGTAAGAAATCACATCCTATTTTGTTTACCAAATTGACAAGTAGAGCAATTTGGCAAATAAGCAGAAGCATCAACAATCCTCTTTTCATGTCCTTCTTTTCCATTGTCAACATTCTTTAAAGATAACAATGATTAAATCTCTTATGCCAACTTTTCGTGGTACTGACTTCACTATAATAGGTTGTTTGCTCCTCCATTAGATTAAATAAGTAAATTTTACCTATCATTTTAACCCTTATGATCTCTTGTCCAGTGGCATCTTGAATAAAACAATGCCTATCTTCAAAGCATAGTTTGAATCCTTTTTCTATTAGTTGACCTACACTTAGCAAATTTTGGTCAATATCAAGCACATAAAGAACATCAGGAATTGTCTTTGTACTTAAACTTATCGTAAGCCTCCGTTGCTCTTGTACCTATAGAGCATTTAATAATTCTACCAAAGTGATCTTTAATGAATCATTTATGTTCTCTAAGTTAGTTATAAATGCTTTATATCTTTTAGGCACTATTGCTAGAACTTTTTTTTAATTCTTGAATTAATAAATTCAATGCCAAGTAACCTTACCTTATTGACAATGCCAAGCAATCTGTCTAAATATTCTTTGATAGTCTCATACTCTTTTTTCTTCTGTAATTCAAATTCCCTTATTAAATTTAGCGCCTACATTCCTCGCGTTCTTTCACCTCGTGCATATTCTTCCTTCAAGTAATCCCAAACTTCTTTCGCTAATTTGAGAGACATAATTCTAATGAAAATCATTGTTGAAATAGTAGCAAACAAACAAGTTTTCACCTTAGACTTCCTAGTTTTTTTCTCTTTGTGATTTTTTATTCAGGCTATGGTAGGACTATTTAGCAGTAGAGGAACTTCATAATCCTCTTCCATGACTTCCCAAAGATCTAAAGCATCCACATAGGTCTCCATTCTTACTACCTAAAGCTGATAGTTGTCTCCATCAAATATAGGAGGAGCAATTTGAGAAAAATTAGCTTCAGCTTCTATCTCATAAATCTCAATAGGAAAATTGGCTCTGATACCAGTTTGCTAGTAAGAATAGTAAAAATTAATATTGCAAAAAGAGTATGAGAATGTAGAAAAGGGAAAGTTGTGTTTCTTTGATTAATGCCTTTACATTTAAATAGACATATTATAGAAAGATCATAGCCCATAACAAACAAAAGAGAATCGTAGGCCAAGAATAAAGCCACTTGTCCATGATATACATCAAAAAGAAACTACTACCTAAAGACTAGAACTAGCTAACAACTTGATAAAATATCTTTTACAAATATTTTTGGTTTTAAAGCAAATAACTAATGTCAAGTTTTTTAAATATTGCCCTGTTGCCTGTCATATGATTAGAAAACCCATTGTCTACAAACCACACTTCACCTTCTTTGTCAAATGTCAATTATGTCACTATATGCCATAAATAATCTACTTTCTTCATCAACTTCTTCTACAAAATTTGCTTGTTTATCTTTAAATAAGTAATCACCTTTCATGTGTCCATATTTCTTGCAATGATGATACTTGCTAGATCTTTGCTCAAATCCTCTTCCACCACCTTTACCACGAATGGAATTCTTTCCTTGAAATCTTCCTTTGCCTCTTTCTTGACCAACAACTTTTTCTTGCTCTTTTAATCCTTCTCCTTTTACTTGAAATGCCTTCATTTTTTTCTACTACTCTTTTGATGTTGGCTTCATGAGAATGTAAAGAACCCACAACTCATCAAAAGAATAAATGAGCGTATTCTTAGACTCCTCAATAGCTACAACCACGTGGTCAAATTTAGGAGTTAAACTCGTTAGTGCTTTTGTCACAATAGTCTTCTCCGAGATATCGTCTCCATAAGATCTCATAAGATTTTGAAATTCATGATTAAGTGTCTGCAACTTAACTCCGAATACTATGGATGAGCCATGAAATGCCACCTACAATGTTGTCCAAGCCTCCTTTGGTATTGATGTTGCTGCAGTTTTCGAGAAAATTTATTCATGGTCAGGTTATTGAGTGAAGAACAAGGCTTTTGAATCTTTCTTCATATTTTTTCTTAATTTGGTCTCCTTATCTTGACCATTGTAGCCATTTTTCCACCAAGTTCCATAGCTCCTGTGACTTGAACAAAGTTTTCATTTTGATGCTCCAATATCCATAGTTATCTCCTTTGAAAATTGGAATGGAAAACAGAGCAATATTCAATGTATTGTTGTTCTTTGCCAAGAAGAGATGCCCAATTTTGAATGCGACTGAACTTTGATACCAAATGTTAAATTTTAAGATGAGAATATTGCAGTAACAAATTAAGAGAAAGAGCTGAATGTGAAGGTGTTTATTTCATTGAAATGCAGAATAATACTTGCCCATATTTATAGGCTTACATCTAACTAACTTGTAGAAAAATAGGACGTGAATGCTTTATCTAAAAAGAGAGAACAAATTATTTCCAGATTTTTTACAAATAAACATAACT
>CANXYI011157126.1:0-10593 GCA_948208565.1 Hura crepitans | reverse complement strand
GGTATGGATGTGTTGGCATAATTGTGAGTTGTATGTGAATCCTTATGTATGTATTTAATAAAAAGGTGGATATAGATTTTGGAGTAATCATGTGGATCACAGATGGTTGTGAAGGAATTGCTTGATTTATAATTGTATTTTCACATAGGTTGAAAATTTTGGGAAAGTACCCAAGTAGTCATTATGCTACCAAAATTTTGGCACATGTACTTCTAGAATTAGCCTCTGTATAATGCTTTTTGTTAGGAATGGTTTACAAGTGTTGTATGATCAAAGATGTAAGTTTTAGTAATAAGTTTATATATAATTGTGTGAAATACTAGAGTTTAGGTTCTGTGATATTCTATATCCAATTTGAAGACCGAACCGAACAAGGCCGTCGTATGATATTAGAGTAGTTAAAGTGCACACTTGAAGAGAATTTGATTTATGTGACCTCACTGTTGTAGAAGAAAGGGTATCACTAATGGAAAACAGTTGCATAATGTAAAGCTCTAGCATATTTAACTTGTGACTTCTTCCTTCTAGTGTTTTAAAAGAGATACATTACAAAGGGTTACCTAGAGAAAAAGAGGCTATAGTTTTTGGACCAGAAATAGGGAGGGAGACTAGTATCAGAGTATGAAAAAATGTTTGCCAAATTAAGTAAATGCCTAATAGAGATTGTGCCTATAGAAGAAGAAAAGTGTAAGAGGTTCAAAAAAGGGTTCATTACTAATATCTAGCTACAAGTAGCTATAAACAAGATAAGAGAATTTTCTCCCTTAGTTACCACAGCATACACAGTAGAAGATATACTAAAGGAGAAGAGGGAAAATTTCTAGAAAAAGAAATCTTTCACAATAGGTCAAGCTAGTTTAGCTCTAAAAGCAAGCATGAAATAAAAAGGTGGCCCAGTTGAATAGACATCATAGAGACCAATTTCAGCTCAGTTATCTAAAGTAACAGGGCAGTTTAGGACTTTATAGTAGAGACTAGCCACTAGTGCACAAATTTTAATTGCTAGCAGTGCACATCCTATCTATAACATGTGTGGGAGGGACACAGAGGTATATGCTAGAGATCCATCCTAAAGGCATGCTACGGATGTGATTCCAAAAACCATTGCTAGAAGGATTGCCTATTAAGACATGATGTTGAGGACTCCACAAAACTCCAGGCCTTATCTCTAGTAGCAGCTATGAGTTAAAAGAAAAGTAAAGAAGATAGAGCAAGAGAAAGTTAGAAGGCTCAATTAAAGGTAAGTAAGAGAATAATAGCTCGGGCACCAGCTCATTAATATGAAATCGGAGCTTGAGAGGAGGCCAATTCTCTAAAAGTCATTACTGGTACATTTTAGTTTCTTGATTCACCTATTTTGGCATTAGTTGACCTAGGGTCTACACATTCCTATGTTTGCACCATAGTAGCATAGGATAGGGGGCTATTGTCAAAGCCTTTAGATACATAGATTACGGTCAATAATACCATAGGGCAGCATGTTATAGTTAATAGAGTGTATAATAATTGTTCTTTAGCTATCTAAGTACATATCTTTCTTACCAATCTTATTGTGCTACCCTTCAGTGAATTTGACATCATACTGGGTATAGACTAGTTATCTAGACATAATGTCATGGTGGATTGTAGACAAAAGAGACTCACTCTCCATATAGCAAATAGAGAGGAAATTATAGTAGTGTGTGAAAGAACAAACTTCTAGTTTAATGTGATCTCTATAGCGGCAGCCAGGAGATTAATCTACAAGGGCTACCAAGCATATTTGGCACATGTGGTTGATAATAAATAGACAAGACTTGATGTCAGTTAGATACTAGTGGTAGTAGAATTCCCATACATCTTTTTAGATGACCTACTAAGGTTACCACCTAAACGTGAGATTGAGTTTGTCATTAAGGTGTACCCAGGCATAGTAACAATATCAATAGCCTTTTATAGGATGGCACATTCAATGTTGAAAGTGTTAAAGGTAAAATTGTAGGAGCTATTAGATAAAGGATTTACTTAACCCTTAAGAGCACTAATCATGTCTGTGAAGAAGAAGGATGGTTCACTACAATTATATATAGATTATAGACAACTCAATAAGGTGACAATAAAGATCAAATGCACATTGCCTAGGATCGATGACTTATTTGATCAACTAAAGTGATCCAATGTTTTCTTAAAGATTAACATGAGATCTAGGTATTACCAGCTCTAGATATAGAAAGCTAATATTTCAAAAATAACCTTTTATATTATATATGGGCACTATGAGTTTCTAGTGATGCAATTTAGGCTGACTAATGCCTTAGCGGCATTCATGGAACTAATAAACTAAATATTTAGACCGTACATAAATCAATTTATGGTGGTGTTTATTAATGATATTCTGGTGAATTATAAAACTAGAGAATAACATAAATAACATCTTAGACTAGTGATGTAGACTTCGAGAGAAATCAACTTTATGCTCAGCTAAGCAAATGTGAATTTTGGTTAAATGAAGTAGCATTTTTACGACACATTGCTTTAGCAAAAGGGGTTAGAGTAGATCTTAGCAAAATCAAGGATATATTACAAAGGAAGCCTCTGAGAAATATGATAGAAATCAAAAGCTTCTTAGGATTAATAGGGTATTATATGCAGTTTGTTAAGGGGTTCTTAATAATTACTACTCCTGATATGCCTATTGAGGAAAGAAGTGAAATTTGTATGGGATCACAAGTGTCAAAAAAGCTTTAATAAGTTAAAAACCATATTGATAGAAGCCATTATCCTGATGCAATTGGAATTTGGGAAAGACTTTCTCATCTATAGCAATGCCTCACATGATGGATTTAGGTGCATTTTTATACAAGATGGAAAATGGTGGCTTATGCATCTAGACAACTAAAGACACAAGAGAGAAACTATCCGACTCATGATCTGGAATTAGCTGCTATTGTCTTTGCTTTGAAAATATAGAGGCATTATCCATATGTTGAGAGATGCTTTATGTATATTAATTGTAAGAGTCTAAAATATTTGCCTAACTAAAAAGAGTTAAATCTAAGGTAGTAGAGGTGGATAGAGTTAATCAAGTATTATGATTGCATAATTGATTACCATTTTGTTAAAGCAAATGTGGTAGTTAATGCATTAAGACAAAAGCTTTGCAATACTGAGAAGATAGAGCCTTATTAGCTAAATTACAAGTGAAACCTAACTTGATTCAATAAGTGAAAGACGTCTAACAAAATGATAATTAACACAAGCATATAATGGGTTTGATTAAATAGGGGAAGCCTACTGAGCATGTGATTAAAGTAGATGGATGCTTGTATTATCATGATCAATCATGTGTGCTTGGTAAAGAAGATATTAAGAGATAGATTTTGCAAGAAGCTCACAATTCTCCTTATGCTATGCATCTTAACAGTAAAAGAATGTACAATTATTTAAAGCCATATTACTAACAACCAAGAATTAAAAAGGATATAGCTAAATATGTGAATATATGCCTCACCTGTTAATAAGTAAAAACTAAACATCAACTTCAATCTGGATTGCTTTATCCTCTAGCAATACCAGACTAAAAGTGGGAGAGAGTAACAACGGACTTCATAGTTTGATTAACCATGAGAAAGAGTAAATGTGATGTAGTATCGATGATTGTAGATAGGTTGACCAAGACTGCACACCTTATCCTTACAAAAATGGATTACTAAGTGGAAAAACTTGCACAGCTATACATTGATGAGATTATAAGGTTACATAGAGTAATAATATCTATCATTTCATATCAAAACCCAAGGTTCACATCCAAATTTTGGAATAAGCTACATGATGCCTTAAGACATGACTCACCTTTAGCATAACATTCCACCCATAAATAGATGGTCAATTAAAATAGTGATTTAGGTACTAGAGGATATGTTGAAGAGTTGTGACATTGAGTTTGAAGGCAACTAAGATCGATATCTATCTTTAGTGGAATTTGCATATAACAAGAACCATCAAACATGTCTACCAATAGAACTATATGAGTCTCTATATGCGAGAAAATGTAAGACCGCACTATGTTGGACTAAATTGGGTGAAAGCAAGCTGATAGGACTGAATTTTATTAAAGATGCAGAAAAGAAAGTCAAGATTATTAGAGATTGAGTAAAAGCAGTAGTGGGTAGACAAAAATCATATGCAGACTTGAAAAGGAAGCAAATTTAGTATGATGTAGGAGAAAAAGTTTTTCTTAAGGTATTACCTTAGAAGAAAATACTTCAATATGGTAAGAAAGGCAAATTGAGTATGAGGTTCATTGGCCAATATGAAGTCATTAAACTTTTTGGGCTAATAGCCTAAAGATTAGCATTGCCTCTAAAATTATACCATATCTATAATGGGTTTCATGTTTTGATTTTAAGGAAATATTGATCAGACCCTTCACATGTGCTTACAATTGAGGAAATCGAGGTATAACTAGATCTATCATATGAAGAAGAATTGGTCTAAATCTTAACATGCGAGGTTGAAGAGCTGCATAACAAAATAATGCCATTAGTGAAAGTACTATGGAAATATCATGGTTTATAGAAAGCAACTTAGGAAAGTGAACAACAAATGAGGTAAACTTCAAGGATGAAATTTCATAAAAGGGGAAGAAAATATAGTACTCAAGAATCTCCATTTCATGAATATTACTTCCTAAAGTATGAATAGTGTTTCCTAAGTAATTGGGTCATGCTAAGGTAGCCTAGAGGGAGTATTAGTCATAAAACTATGATTAGTGAAATAATGATGAAACAAAGTTATTTAAAGTAACCTCTAAACCAACAAAATTTTTCATGTTGAGATCTAGTGTATAATGACCTTAGTTTATGTCGAGTTATAAAATAGTCAGGATGTGCCTAGACTGACCTTAAAATAGCATGACCTAAAGGCCAAAAATTCCAAGTAGCCTAATGGTGTTGGAATCAAAATTTTTTGACATTGATAAATATTTTATCGAAATATCTTAAAGATGCAATTGATTAATTAATAGAGTTCCCATTAAGTTTTGTGCTTGAGTTTTTAGGGGTCTTTAAATTAGGAATTCTATAATTTTTGGCTTCTAAAGAAGTATTTTTAGAGGCTTAAAAAATTAAATTGACATTTTTAAACCTTAAAATAGAAATAAGATTAATTTGGATTGTTAGATCATCATGTGATGCGATCATGGCCATCCATAGTCTTAATGTAAATAGTAAAAGTGTGTGCATCTACACATAAGATCAAAACCACTTTTTATCTCCCTTTTCTCCCTTAGTTCAATGCCATTAAGGCATACTCTCTCCTTTTCCCTTTGCTTCTTCATAACATCATGAAATATCACCTAAATCTCACACTTTATAAACCAAAAATGCTCTAGGCACCTCTAAAATCTAATTTTGGGCTAATTTTGCATAAGAAAATGATTTGGAGGCAAAAAAGAATAGTTTTAAGGTTTAGGATTGTGAACCCACCCTAGCATTTTTCTAGGTAATTATTGATGCTCTAATTCACGATTCTAGTGTTATGTTTTCAATATGGAGGTGTATAGAATTTTCTTTGAAATATTCTAATTAATTTGCTATTATAGAAATTAGAGAACTTAGAGGAGGAAAAGGGCAAGGGAAAAAAGAAATTGTAGAGTGTGATTCAAGTTAGCAAACAATCACTTTGTAAGTGTATTCAACAATATGTGTGAGAGTATGAAATTTCCATAATAGGTGTATAATGTAAATTTTATTTATTTAAGAGTTAATATAACCCTAAATGGGAATTAGGGTATATTAGGGTTTATGGTATGCTCATTGACTAATATGAATGAAAAATGGAGTGAAAATGGAGTAATGGTCTAATTGTACATATATTAAATACATTATTGGAATTAATGAAATTATTGTGTAATGGGCATAATTAAAGTGTAGTAAGTATGAGTGGATTGATATAATATGTATTGAATATGTATATTGACGATTATGTAAAATGATAAAAGTGTTGAACATAAAGCATGTGTTTATTTATGTAATGGAACGTATGATACATTTGTCTGTTAAAACATAAATTAGTCATGTTTCATGGTAAATGATAATGTACATAATAAAAATGGTATTATAAGAGGAATAATTTGAGATGGTTATCCGTGATGACAATATATGATGGCAATTGATAAATGCATATAATGGAATTTGTATTATGAGATGAGTAAAATGAAATGACCATGAATGTGAAATGAGCAAAGTCACGGATTATATTAATATGACATTATCTAGGTGATTTTATGATTCGAATTAGACATAAGAAATGTGTATAAGATTTGAAATGAGATATCATGAATGGAAAAATGAGAATATCCCGTATATGTTAGATAACCTATTAGGTAGGTTGACCTGTTAACTAGGGGATGTAGCTGCTGCTAGGACACTTTAGTGTCATTTATATGTATATGTTGATATTTGAAGATACTTGATTATAAAAGCAGATGTAGCCATCGAGAGGTCCAATAGAACCACCACACATATTTTAAAGTGGGTACAACCATTGAGAGGTTTAACATAATCACTGCATATATACATATTGAAGATTTTAATAAATATGGGTGCAGTTATCGAGAGCTCTAATAGAACCAATGCACGTGATATAAAATGGGTGCAATTGCTAAGAGGTTCAATAGGACCATTGCAGACTTGGATTAATGTGATATGCTAATGTAATAGTGATGAGGTCTAAAATATAGGCCACAACACATCATGATCCAGATATCTAGTATTGGGATTGGTGTCTTTTAGATATAGGCTAGTAAATGACAAATGGTAAAAATGTCACATATTGATTAAATAATAGGGCTAATGACTATGGTTTAAATGAGTTAAGTAAACTGGATAATGACATTGCCATTAATAAGGTATCTGAATTGGTTAATGAATATGGAACTTAATGATGGCAAGTAGATATGGAAACTAATTGCAAACATAATCAGTGAATTATGATACGTAAGTCACACATAGTGGGCAATATGGCAATATAATGACATAAAATGACTAAATGGGTAACACAATAAGTAAGGTAATATGTATAAATGTTACATGACATATTTCATTATTTGAAATGCATGCTTGGTATGAGTGTATATATGTGTGAGCATATTTTATTGAATACCTCACAAAGCTTTTATGCTTAGCATATCCTGTTTTGATGTTTAAGTTATAGATATACAACTTTAGTCTCACCTCAAAGTAGCAGTGCAGTGCAAACAACTTCAAGTTTTGGTTTACATTTTATACCTTTTAGTGTGATGTAGATAAAGATAGTTGGGACTTATATGTAAATAAAAGGTATGGATCTAGTTTTGTCACATGTATTTATATTTTATACAATTACACTGGTTATGTAAATTAGCTTGACAGGTATTAGTAGTATATAATCAATGTGTGATATGAATCAAATGTAGGATAATTTTGAGATTATTATGGATACTATGATTGTGATGTGACTAATGCCACTAAGGTATGAGTTTGACGATGATATTGGTGGATTAATAGGGTTCTGGTTATGTATTTGAGATTTAAACTTTATAGAATTGTGATTTTTTACAAGTTTTATTTCGGGATATTATACCATGCAGCTGTTATGCAATTGAATTTCTATCTTAGCAAGATAGTGTTGATTTAATATACATGTATACCTAATAGATGATGATTTACATATAGGACTAGGATGCTCATGATACATGCACACATAATAAGGATTTTATGAAGATAATGATACAGTTAGGAAAAATAAGTTAACATGTCATTTTTGATTTAGGCTGGCAATAGTTCAGGTCGAAAGTTTCACAATGTGCCATCTATCATTTGGGCTTGGCTATCAAGTCAGGTGAGGGTTGTCACATACACACACACTAGCTTTCATGCCACTTTTAAACCATGTTCCTATCTTAAAAGCTCTAGTTGAATGGTGAACATGTATGATTATAAAGCCATAACTTAATATTAAGCCAAAAGTCTAGCTTTTGAAACCAATTCATAAACAAAATTGTTTAAAATTGAAAACCAACTAAGAAAATAGATGTTTACATCTAAAAATTGAAAATTAGTCAATAATAAAGGATTAATTAATATAAAACTTCATAAAAACATATGTTCATACAAATCAAACATGCTTCAAATCAGCTATGAATCTTACATGCAAATGCCTTCTCTATCAAAGTAAGAATCCTCTACCTACATGAGGAAAACCAACATGCTAAGCAAATTTTGTTTAGTGTTGGATAAATAATTTTTAATGACCTTAATATCATATAATCTTACACATTTCAAGCATGCAATTATTCATATTATCATACAATTCAATACCATCATCATTTGTCATAGTTAGCTATCACTCTATGCATAAACTCACTTGAACCTACCTTTTTGTTTGGCCATACATATGAGTTAACCATACTTTGTGTTCATATGCACATAAAGAGCTATAGATGTCACATTATTCACATTATAAACATACAAACTTCATCAAATTGTTCTTTATTTAAATCATATCAATTTTAATAAGTTTTCTTATTAGCTTAACATATTATTACATATTTGTATGGTAACCAATAGGTTTTACACATTAATAATCAAAAAATCACATAATAAGTAGATATGCTCATAAAGTGCATAGTACAATAATAGGCTTATGCATCTATACTCACAATATCACATTTCCTCAATGTAACACACATATTATATAATATTCAAAGGGACTTACACATGTTGATTCTTGTATGTTTTACTGGGGATGAGGTGATTAGTGTTTAGAGTCACCACTTGGCTCCACACTAGAATCACTTATCTTTTGCATAAAAAGGGTTTCGAATCAAACCTTATTTATGCCCCAATAATATACCTTTCTTTATATTCAAATGTTTATCAATCTCGTATCATGCAAGCAAGCATTTTAGTTAAAACATTTATGTCACCTTTTTATATAGAGAATAAAATTTACAACAAGCCTATGTGTAAATGAACATCAAGAAATTAGGTCATTTATTGGTTGTTACTTGACTTGACAACTACTAGTAATTCAATAGGAATCGGCATTAATTGCCTAACTCCTATCTCTAGCAGATTGGCCTTTGTTAAACTACATTTTTATATGACTTTTATAAAGGAAAACTCAAAACTATTTTATTAAGAAAACACCAATTAATTATATAGAAAACTCATTTATGTGAGGTTATGCATTTTGGCATGTAAAACTAGTTATTAAGCTATCTATTACCACCTAAAAGAATTAAGAGAAATAAAAGGTACCAAACCAAATAAAAAAATAAAGGATAAGTTATTAGTCCCATCTTTGTATTGGCAAGTCTGTGACTCAGTATGGCTCTCGGTCTATTGCTGTGCGAACTATAATATGTTACAACTAACATGTCCGTTCAAACCTCACATCTAGTAAGAAGGGTCAATCTTACACAACTCAAGGGAAATTATTAGCAACATAAATAGTGGTGTATGAAGACTTAATAATAATAATAAACAAAATAATAACAACATGTGTAATGTAAATATGAATGGTCACGGTCCATGCCCAAATAATGATTATGACTAAGAGGATGCCAAATGAATCATGCAAAAGAAAACATAAATTTATCATAACAATATTAACAAGAACTGGATTTCAAAGTACATGCTCATGTAGACTAAACTCTTTATGATAGGGATTCCATGCAAATTGCAAGGTAGCATATACATGTATGAATCACATACATCTATATAGACTACATTTCTCATGAAAAGTAGCCCATACAAACTAATAGAGAAAATACACTTAAATAAAATACATATCCTTAGGGATTACATTCCTTGTGAAAGAGATTCCATGCAGACCACACCTAAAACACATATATTCAAAGTACATTTCTATGTAGACTATGTTCCTCATGAAAGGCAGCTCACATGGATAACATGTTAGTTTGAGAATATTAATGACATATATATTAATGAATGGAATGGTTATGCAATATTAGAAGCATAAATATAGATCAATATCATATGTTAGAATTATCAAAATATAGTACATGAAGTGAATATAAAATTATTATCGAGCAATGGTTCATATGAACCTTTTACCACATTCATATTTAAATAGTAAGTTTGTGCAGACCTCAGCATGCATTAAGGTAAGTCTGTGCAATTTAGGTGTCAATTCCATAACGATTAAATCATTCTACTGAACACATAAATTTAATGAAAATAGTGCAGAACATTAACCTACTCCTATAATCAACATTGGGATCACATTAAGTCACCTCACATAATGATTAATCTAGAAAGATCCTGTAATGCCCATAAGTCGAGGTTGTATTAATAGTGCCTTCTAGGCTTGATAGATGTTCCTTATGGTGCGGGGCATCATTTCGACTCCGATGCCTGGCATATTGCCTATAAAACTTTGACGGGCCTAAAAGTGGGTAAAATAAATGAATTTAAAATTTTAGCAGAACCAATAAATTATTTCATGTTAAGAACTAGTTTTTGCATAGATAAAATGAGGTTGTGTCTGGACAGCTCCAGAAAAGTCCCCGGAAGGACCCAAAAATATCAAACCCTAAACCTTAAAAAT
>CANXYI011157090.1:0-15332 GCA_948208565.1 Hura crepitans | reverse complement strand
AAAATGTCTTTATTCTGTGACAGCAAAGCAGCTATCAACATTGCTCATAATCCCGTGCAACATGACCGTAACAAACACATAGAGATTGACTGTCATTTCATAAAGGAGAAATTGTTAGAAGACTCCTTATGTATATCTCATATGTTATCTGAAAAGTAACTTGCTGATATATTCACTAAAGCTCTTTGTAGCAGAGCCTTTCATAATCTAGTCTGCAAGTTGGGCATGCGTGATATTTTTGCACCAACTTGAGGGGGAGTGTTGGATTACATAGGAAACAAATCAGTTTTCTATTTTATATATTATGTATATATTATTTCCTATTTAGAATTTATTATGTTTAAACAAGGAATTTATTAATTTTCCTAAAATAAGAGGAGACGTTCAAGTATATATACTTCCTCTTTCTATTGTAATTTACACAAAGAAATAAAATATTTTTATTCTCCCTAAAATTGACACCCTCTCCAACCACTCCCCTCTTCCCCCCACCCCTTCTCTTCCTATTGCCTCTACTCCTAAAGTTTCAACTCTAACAACTGGAGACATCACAAAATCGTCTTCCACTTACAGCAAACCCTCTTCTCAAACTAGAAAGTCCAACTTATGTTATAGGTGCAGGGACAAATATTTTCCTGGTCATCAATGCAATTCCAAGAAAATAATGCTCCTACAATCCAATGATGCAACGAATTGGGCTAAAGAAGTGGGGCAAGTATTAGAGCACATGGACTCAACAGACCTCCCTGACCAAGATGAACATATTGGTCTTTCCTTGAATGCAGTCAATGGAGGACTTAGTGATAACACACTTAAGTTGAAAGGGTAGCTTATCACGATCCTAATCGACAGTGTCAGCACACATAGCTTTGTTGATTCAAGGGTTTCTAAGGATCCCAAACTTCCCACTTCGAAGGTTGCCCCTGTTACAGTGACCGTAGCTAATGGAAGGAGGCTGTCACCAACAAATGCAACAAGGTCAAGTGGCATAGGCAAGGGATTATGTTTGAGTTCGATATGCGGATTCTGGACTTGGGAGATTGACATGATTCTCAAAGTTGATCAGATCAAATGCCATTCTCCCATCACTTTCGACTTTATTGCTAATAAGCTTTCTATTCACAAAGGGGGTAAGCAATTGGAATTAAAGGGACTCGAGGAGCAAATATCTCTTAAAATGATGACTGCTAAGGCCTTCAACAAGGCAGTCAATGGTGGCTAGAAAGGTATCACTTCTAAATTCTTTCTATTACAAGTCTCCCCCACTCATTCCACTACTCACACCACTAAAATTGCAAACTCTGCACCCATATTACAGCCACATTTTTCAAACACCTAGAGCCTTACCACCTCCCCGAACCCATGATCATGCCATCCCACTAAAACACCAAACTGAACCAATAAATGTCAAACCCTACCGATACTCCCATCACCAGAAAAATGAGATCGAAAAGCTTGTTCAGGAAATGCTATCTAACTAGTTGATACAACACAGTAATAGCCATTTTGCATCCCCAATTCTGTTGGTCAAAAAAAAAGGATGGCTCATGGCAATTTTGCATAGACTATAGGGAACATAACAAGGCCACAATTAAAGACAAATTCCCTATTGTCGATTTTGGAGAAAATAATTATTTAATTTATGTTGTGTCAATCACATAAGAAAATGAGGTATTTATACTTGAACCTCCCCACTAAGAAAGGAAAGAATACAATTAATGCCTAATATGAACACAATAAAGCTATAATAGGAAAGAATATACAAGAGATATATATCCTAATTTACAAATAATATGCAATCCAACACTCCCCCTCAAGTTGGTGCAAAGATATCACACATGCCCAACTTGCAAACTAAATTATGAAATGCTCTACTACAAAGAGCTTTGATGAAAATATAAACAAGTTGCTTTTCAGACAACAAATGAGATATACATAAGGGGTCCTCTAACAATTTCTCCTTTATAAAATGACAGTCTATCTCTATTTGTTTTGTATGGTCATGTTGTACAGGATTATTAGCAATACTGATAGCTGCTTAGCTGCCACATAATAAAGACATCCTGTTATCTTCTAACAACTTTAGGACATCCTGTTATCTTCTAACAACTTTAATTCTTTCAACAATTTTCGTAGCCAGAGTAGCTCACAAACTCCTTGGGCCATAGCTCTATATTCAGCTTCAGCTGATGATCGAGCAACCACACTTTGCTTTTTTACGTCTCCATGTAACCAAATTCCCTCCAACAAAAGTACAATGCATTGTTGTTGATCTTCAATCATCTAAAGATTCTGCCCAATCTGCATCTTTAAAGGCTTCAATTCTAAGATGTCCATGCCTTGAGAAGAGAATTCATTTCCTTGGAGCTGATTTTAAATACCACAAGATACGATAGATAGCATGTAGATGAGGTTCTCTTGAATCATGCATATATTGACTTACTAGAGTGACAGCATAGGCTATGTCTGGTCTAGCATGTGAAATATAAATAAGGCTTCCTACTAACCTCCGATGTCTTTCTAAATCAACAAGTGTACCAACTCTTGTTTGCAACTTGTGATTACTTTCAATAGGGGACTCTGCAGGTCTGCATCCTGGCATACCAATTTCCTCTAAAAGATCTAAAATATACTTTCTTTGGGAAATAAAGATTCATTTCTTTGATTTAGCAACTTCAATTCCCAAAAAGTATTGTAATCTTCCTAGATCCTTTATTTCAAACTTTTGGGAAAGAAGTTTTTTAAGTCTCGCTACTTATTCTATATCATCTCCTGTCAATACAATGTCGTTAACATAAACAATAAGAATGGTGACTTTTCCTTTGTTATGTTTAATGAATAAGATATGATCAGCATTGCTTTGAGAAAACCCAAATAAAACCATAGTTTTACTGAATTTGTCAAACCAAGCCTTTAGAGATTGTTTTAACCCATATAATGCCTTTTTCAATCTGCACACTTTTTCTTGTATCTTCTCATTCTCAAAGCCTAGAGGGATTTCCATCTAAACTTCTTCTTCTAAGTCTCCATTTAATAAAGCATTCTTTACATCAAGTTGTTGTAGTTCCTAGTTGAGATTAGCTGCACAAGATAGGAGGATTCCGACAGTATTCATTTTTGCAACAAGAGCAAATGTCTCTTGGTAGTCAATTCTATAAGTTTGAGTATATCCCTTTGCCACCAACCTAGCCTTGTACCTTTCAACTAAATCATCAGATTTGTGTTTTACTGTGAATATCCATTTGCATCCTACAATCTACTTTCCAAATGGAAGATCAACAAGTTCCCAAGTTCCATTTTTTTGCTAGTGCTTTCATTTCTTCAACCATTGCCTCCTTCCACTTTTGATCTTGGATAGCTTCTTTCCAATCCTGGGAACAAATACAGAAGAAATAAACAAGACAAATGCTTCATAGGATTAAGATAAGGAGTCATAGGAAACAAAGTCGGTTATAGGATGCTTAATGTAAGTTCTTACTCTTTTCCTTTGTGCAATTGGTCTATCATCAATTGAGTCAAGGGTTATAGGAAGAATCTTACTAGAATCTTTATCAAGAAGAGAGGCTAGCTCTTGATCATTGATAGACTACATGATGGCTTTGTCTCTCCTTGTATACCTCTTTAAATCAGGTCTATCAAGCCATCCCATATTCTCTCCTGCATTTTTATCATTTTCTCCTTCATCTACACTCCCAAAAGTTTCTCCTATCTCCCCGAGTTAAAATCTCCCCCTGAACAGGATTTTCAAGGATAACAGAACTAGGAATCATCTCTTCCTGCTCATTATTTTCCCTCTGATGAGGTGAATTTTGACAAAAATAAGGTTCAATTTCCCGAAAGGTAACATACATGCTTACAAAGTATTTTCTTGTAGGGGGATGATAACATTTATATCCTTTTTGTGTGGATGAATAACCAACAAACACACATTTCAAGGCTCAACGATCTAATTTTCCAGCAATTTTATTGTGGACAAAGCACACACCCGAAGACTTTTGGTGGGATAGTGTAAGAATTTGTTCCTTGTAAAACTTCCAAAGGACTGCAAAAATTTAGAGATTTCAGAGGCATACGATTAATAAGATAAGCAACAGTGAGAATGGCATCACCCCAAAATTGTTTTGGTAAATTCATAGTAAACATAAGAGACCTAGCTACCTTAAGTAAATGCCTATTTTTCCGTTCAGCAACCCTATTTTGTGCACTAGTGTATGGACAACTAGTCTGACGAATTATCCCACTATTATCTAAATAGGTTTGGAACCCCTTCTCCAAGTATTCTTTCCCATTATCACTTCCGAAGATTTTTACTCTTGCATCAAATTGAGTACATATCATTTTATGAAAAGATTTAAAATAAGAGAACACCTCATTTTTTGTTTTCATTAAATATACCCAAGTAAGACGACTGTAATGGTCAATGAAAGTAACAAACCATTGATTGCTAGATGAAGAAAGAATTTGAGTAGGTCCCCAAATATTAGAGTGGATAATCTCAAAAGGCATAAAACTTCTAATATTACTCAAATGACAAGTTGTTCTATTATGTTTTGCATATTCACATGCACCACAACTTAAGGAATCAAATTGAGTTTTCTGAAATAAAAGGGGATATAACTTAGTTAAAACAAAAAAAGATGGACGCCCTAACTACCTATGCCACTGAATAAATTCATGATTGACATCCTTATTGCTACCAAAAAAGGCTTCTATAGATTCTAAGTTGACATCCAGAATGTATAAGCCATTTTGCAGTCAACCATTGCCAATCATCTTCCCTGATTGTAGATCCTGAAAGACAATAGTTTGGAAAAAATTCAACTTTACAATTCAAGGCTTTAGTAAGAGCACTGACAAATAGTAAATTAACAGGAAATTTGGGAACATAAATAGATAGTAAATTAACAAGAAATTTGGAAACATGAAGTATTGAAGATAAATGAAGATTGGAAGTACAGTGAATAGAACCTATCCCATAGATAGGTGATCGAGACCCATCGGCTCTTTGCATAAAATCATTATTTTTTATGGTAAATAAGATTGAACAAGGTTAGAACAGCCTGTCATATGTCTATTTGCTCTAAAATCTATTATCCAGGATAATTGTGAAAGATCAGCTAATAAAGCATTACCTGATTTGACATAATTAGAGCTGCCTGCAGTGGATAGAGAATCGAGCTGTGATAATAGTTTTCTGAGAGATTGAATTTTGTCAGAGGTAATATTCCCACTGGTGCTATAAACAGACTCTTCTCCAATTCCATTTGTTTTAGCTATATGTGTTTGAGAACCATTGGATCCCCATTTTCTACTTCTTTGCCTCTAAGAGGTCACCTAAGTAATTTCTAGCACATATCCTTGGAATGTCGAGGCTTCCCACAATAGTCACAGTACAATTGATCATTGTCTATTGAGGCCCTAATTTGCTTGGTATGCGGGAAATTGACAGTAAGTCCTGCTTTTTCAACAGGTGTAGTATACAATATGGCACTCCTTATGCTTTCTTCTTGCTGTATGTAAGAATAGATTTGCTCCAAGGATGGTAAAGGATCCTTTCCAAGAACTTGAATTATGAGAGGATCATGCCTGCTGTTCAATCCAACTAGAAAATCATAGATGCATTCTTTTTCAATCATTTTTTGAAATTTTACAACATCTCTAGGACAATCAGCTTGAAAATCCTAATAATAGTCCAATTCCTACCACAGACCACAAAGTTCAAAAAAATATCCAGATTGAGAGTTCACCTTGTTTGGTGGAGTGAATCTTGCTTGTCAGTTCAAAAATTTGTGCATCATTCCCAACTTTAGAATAGGTCTGAGTAACAACATCCTAGATCTTTGCAACTGAATTTACTAAATAGGTTCGGGCGATGTTTGCCTACATTGAGTTGAGTAACCATAACATGACAAGGAAATTTTCCGCATCCCATTGGTTGAACCCAAAGGATGTAGTCAGAGGCATCTGTTTGTCCCCTATAAGGTATCCATGAAAACCTCGTGCTTTTATAAATAACAAACTAGACCTACACCATGCCAAAAATTTGGACCCATCAAGTTTCACTAGACTTATTTGAAGAGACGGGTTGTCCATAAGTGGAGTAACCGATTTTCTTTCGTTAGCCATAAAACCAGACAGCAATGCAATCCAAAGAAAAGCGTAATACAGAACTAGAAGGAAAAAAAAGGAAGCAAACCAGAACTGATCAGAGACCAAAAAACCACTAAAAAATTTATGATGGTGGTCGGACTGTCCTGCTAGGGTGACAAGAGCAAGATTCAACAGAAGACGGTGGCCGGAGAGGATCTCACATGCCGGCGAGTGGGAAAAGGCAACGAAGCATTGCAGCTGCACAAGACAGCACACACAGCGGATTCCGGCGACGATATTCTAGGTTCCAGCCGGTTGGTAGCAAACGCTTCTTCTGGAGCAAGCTGTGTCGAAAAAACAGAGCCCTAGGCAGCTTCAATGAAAACTTCAATGAACAATGTCTGTGAGGGAGAAAACTCCCTTCTAAAGCACAGACATAAGCTTTGATACCATGTCGATTTTGGAGAAAATAATTCTTTTTATTTTCTGTTGTGTCAATTACATAAGAAAATGAGGTATTTATACTTGAACCTCCTCACTAAGAAAGGAAAGAATACAATTAATGCCTAGTATGAACACAATAAAGCTATAATAGGAAAGAATATATAGGAGATATATATATCCTAATTTACAAATAATATGCAATCCAACACCTATTCCTATTATGGAGGATTTGCTCGACGAATTGCAAGGGGCTGTGGTTTTTTCCAAAATTGACCTGCGTATGGGCTATCACCAAATCCGAATGAAGTTTGATGACATTCCGAAAACAGCCTTCAAGACTCGTAATGGCCATTATGAGTTTAGAGTCATGTCCTTTGGGCTTACGAATGCACTCGCTACATTTCAATCTCTCATAAACTCAATCTTCTAGCCCTTTCTTTGCAAATTTGTATTGATTTTTTAATGATATTTTAGTATACATCCCCTCTATGGAGCAACACTTGAAGCATTTGGAGTCAATTTTACAGCTTTTAGCTTGGCATCATTTATATGCCAAGGTCTCTAAGTGTGAATTTGGGAGGGACGAGATCCACTATTTGGTGCTCATTATTTTAGCAGCAGGTGCTACCACTGACCCCAGCAAAGTCGAAGCAATGGCCAACTATCCAATTCCAACTACTCTAAAAGGACTCAAAGGCTTCTTAGGCCTTACAAGCAACTATTAGAGATTTATCGAAGGTTATGGAATCATAGCTCAACCCCTCACTACTCTCTTGAAGAAGGATAATTTTCAATGGACCCCAAAAGCTCAGCTTGCCTTTGATAAGCTCGAATCACTTAAGGTACAAGCTCCGGTGCTTACTTTGCCAAATTTTTCTTAGCTCTTCCATATTGAACGTGATGCTAGCAGTACTGGAATAGGGGCCGTTCTTATGCAATCAAGGAAACCAACTGCTTTTATCTCCAAACCGCTAAGCCCTAGGAATCAAAAAGCTTCAACATATGAACGTGAGCTGTTGACAATTTTATTAGCAGTCTCTAAATGGTGGCATTCCCTTGAGCAGACTCCCTTTGTCATCAAAACCGACCACCAGAGTATAAGCACCTGTTGGATCAGAGATTGACCAATTTCATACAGCATAGAAGGGTGTCCAAGCTATTGGGACTGGATTATACAATTCAATATAAATAAGGTTTTGAGAACAAGGTTGTTAATGCTCTCTCTCAACAGTCCGAGTCCCTTGTTTCTCCGTCAGTTCGAGCAATTACCTCATTAACTCTGACTTGGGTGCACTAGGTTTTACACTCCTATTCAGGTAATTCCACTAGAAATCTACTCTCTTCTATCTCAGTTAGCCTCACCAATCATCCTAATCACACAAGGACTTATCTGATACAAGGGCAAAACTTACATTGGAGCTTCTACTAGTTTACAATAGACTTTAATTTCCAATTGCCATGATTCCCCAATTGGGGGCCATTCGGGAATCAGGGGCACCTTACATAGGCTATAGCAATCATTCCATTAGCCAGGAATGCGGAAGAATGTGATTGATTGGGTCCTTCATTATGATGTCCGTAAAAGATGCAAAGGAGAATCAGTCCCTTACCCCAGTCTCCTTCAGCCATTACCTATTCCAAGACAAGCCTAGCAAGATATCAATATGGATTTCATCGAGCAACTACCTAAATCAAATGGTTGACACTATCCTAATGGTCATTGATCGGTTCACTAAGTTGGCTCACTTCATTCCATTAGGCCGTCCTTTTAATGCCTCCACAGTTGCTCAACTTTTTCTTGATAACATCTTCAAACTGCATGGGATGCCTCAAACAATTGTCTCAGACCAAGATAAAATTTTTACAGGCCACTTTGGGCAAGAACTCATAAAGCTCCTACATACTAAGCTGCTATTCAGCTCTACTTATCATCCTCAAACATATTGCCAAATCTAGTGGCTGAATAGATGTTTAGAGACTTCGTTGCATGACATTTCATAAACCCAAAACAGTGGGCTAAGTAGCTGAGTTCAGCTGAATTTTGGTACAGTTCTACCTATCATAATGCCATCAAGATGAGCCCTTTTGAAGCTACCTATGGTTACCCTCCACCATTGCCGACCCTTCCATCCCTCTCTACTTAAGTAGCTTCTGTTGAAGATTTACTTAAATCTAGAGAACAAATGACAGCCTACTGAAAGGAACAGCTAGCAATTTCAAAGAATAAGATGAAGCAATATTCAAATAAGTGTCACTCTAAGAGGGAGTTTTGTGTTGGTGATTGGGTTTACTCCAAATTACAGCCCTATCAATAATCCTCCCTGGCTGTCCAAAAATCCCTCAAGCTGACTACCAAATACTATGGGCCATATCAAATACTTGCCCACATTGGCAAAGTAGCCTACAAGCTTCAGCTCCCATATGACTACAGAATCCACCCAATTTTTAATGTGTCCTTGCTTAGAAAGAAAATTGGGGACAATGCTACTCCTATACTTCCCTTCCTCCTCTAATTGACAGTGAATTCTTACTCCAACCAGAGAAGGTTCTCAACAGACGCACCATACTACAAGGGGACAACCACATCTCCTAACTTCTGATCAAGTGGTGTCATCTACCTACTGTAGACACCACATGGGAAGATCTTTCCTTCATTGCTCATCAATTTCTAGCCTTCTACAATTCTTGGGGACAAGAGTTGTTTCAAAGGGTTGTGCATAAAATAAGGGGTAAAAAGGGAAATAGTAATAGTAACAGAATTCCTAGGATTTAGTACTGCAAGTGCTGATTGCTCATGCCATTTAACCTTTTGTATAGCTCAGCACCTCATCCTTACTATTTATGTAATGGTCCACCCCTAGACAGGACCAGAAGTTAATCAGAATACAATTTTTATTTACGCACATCAGCACTCCCCCTCAAGTTGGTGCATAGATATCACACATGCCTAACTTGCAAACTAAGGTATGGTAAGTCATATTACATAATCCTTTAGTGAACACATCAGCGACTTGCTCATCTGACGTTACATATTGTAGCTTCAAGGCACCTTCAAGTTCTTTTTGATTGATAAAGTGTCAAACAATCTCTATGTGCTTGGTCTTATCATGCTGAACGGGATTCTGAGAAATGCTAATAGCCGCTTTATTATCGCAATATAGGAGTAATTCATTTTTGTTAGACAAGTTTAATTCCTCCAATATTTTTCCCAACTATAGGAGCTCACAAACCCCTTGTGCCATGGCTCTGTATTCTGCTTCTGCACTTGATCTAGCTACTACACTCTATTTCTTACTTCTCCAAGTCACTAAATTGCCTCCCATAAATGTACAACCTGTAGTAGATCTTCTATTATTTGGAGATCCAGCCCAACCTACATCGGTAAAACATTCTATCTTCAGATCACCATGTTTGGCAAAGAGCAATCCCTTTCCCGAAGCAGACTTCAGATATCTCAGTATACAAAACACAGCTTGCAAGTGAGCCTCTCTTGTATTATGCATAAATTGACTTACTAGACTGACTGCATATGCAATATCCGGTCTGGTATGAGAAAGATAAATCAATCCTTCCACTAGTCTCTGATATCTACCCATATCAACTAAACTCCCAACTCCAGCTTGCAACTTGTGATTACTCTCAATAGGAGATTCTGCTGGTTTACACCCTAACAGACCATTTCCTTTAGAAGATCTAAAACATATTTTCTCTAAGAAATGAAGATACCTTTCTCTGATCTGGCAACTTCAATTCCCAAGAAATACCACAGTTTTCCTAGATCTTTGATCTCAAATTCTTAAGCCAACAGTTTCTTTAGTCGAACCAACTCTTCTTTATCATCCCCTGTCATCACTATATCATTAACATGGACAATAAGAACAGTGATTTTTCCTTTGTTATGTCTGATAAAAAGAGTATGATCTGCATTACTCTATTTATAGCCAAAAAGAATCATGGCTTTGCTGAATCTGTCAAACCAAGCCCTAGAAGATTGTTTCAACCCATACAAGGCTTTCTTCAATCAGCATACTTTGTCTTGTGTCTTTTCATTCTTAAAACTAGGAGGGAATTCTATATACACCTCTTCTTCTAGATCTCCATGCAAAGATGCATTCTTTACATCAAATTGCTGTAAGTCCTTGTCAAACTTGGCTGCACATGATAGCAAGATTCTTATTATGTCCATTTTTGCCAGTGGAGCAAAAGTTTCTTGATAATCAACCCCATAGGTCTGAGTGAATCCTTTTGCCACCAATCTAGCCTTGAACCTTTCAATGGACCCATCAGCTTTGTGATTCACTGCAAATACCCATTTACACCCTACCAGTTTCTTTCTAGGTGGTAGAGAGCTAAGCTCCCAAGTCCCATTTTTTGCCAAAGCTTTCACTTGTTCAATCATTGCATCTTTCCATTTGGGATCTTCGAATGCTTCCTTCCAATCATGTGGAATAGAAACGAATGAGATGGACAAGGCAAAAGCTTTATAGGTGGGATATTTGCATCATTGACATCCTTATTTCGATCAAAAAAAGCTTGTTGATGATTAGAGCCTTCACCACCATCTAGTAGATATAAGCCATCATGCAATCTACCACTGCCAATCTTCTTCCTGATGCGAAGATCCTGAAAAATACATTCATCAGAAAAAAAAAACTCAATTTTGCAATTAAGAGTTTTAGCGAGGGTACTAACGAATAAGAGATTAACAATGATAATTGAATATTAGGGGTACAGAAAATAGAACCTATTCCAGAGTCAGAAGTGAAGGAACCATCGGCTATTCTTATAGTATTCTTTTCAGTACATGGTGAGTAATCAAGAAAATGTTTAGAGTAACCCATCATGTGTCTATTCGCACCAGAATTAATAATCCAAAAAACATTACTAAGATTAGCAATGAAAGCATTACCTAACTGTAGAAAGTTGGACTTGACACTGGAAGAGGAGTCAGTATGGGATAACAGATGCTTTAGATGTTGAATTTCTTTAGGAGAGAAAAAAACCAGAGGTAGTTTGTTCAGAGTTTGATTCCACAGTTTCTAATAGATTTGCCCGAGTCCTCGTTGAATTTCCCCTTTTTCCACCACATTCTCTTGTTGGGCAGCCATGCAACTTCCAATAATTCTCCTTTGTATGTCGAGGTTTCCCACAATAATCACATTGCAAATGATCTTTATCGGATTTGGGTGGCTTTGATTGCTCTGAAGAACCTTGAGTGGCCAAAAGTCCAAATTTTTCAATTGGTGAAATATAGAACATAGCACTTTGCCTGCTTTCCTCTTACTGGACATAAGAATAGGTTTCTTCGAAAGAGCGAAATTGAGTCCTACCTAGAACTTGAACTCTTATCAGATCATATTCAGTGTTCAATCCTGCTAGAAAATCATACTTGTTCTTTGGCAACTAGTTGTTGAAACTTTACCGCATCTCCGAGACAATCAGCTTGAAAGTCTTGATAATAATCTAACTCTTGCCATAAACTGCTTTAACTCAGAAAAATACTAGGAAATCGTCATCTCGCCTTGCTTAATTTCATGAACCTGGTTTCTAATTTCATAAATTTGTGCATCTTACCTTTTTTGAGTATGTGAGGGTGACTACATTCCAGATCTTTTTGGCGGTATCAAGCAACAGATAAGTACGCGAAATTTGCAGTTGCATAGAATTTATAAGCCATGCCATGATCAATGAATTTTCAAAATCCCACTGATGATAATGGGAATCATCAACCATAGGTTTCTATGTAGTCCTAGGAATATATCCCCGCATATCCCTAGCTTTGATAAACAATAAACATGAACGAAACCATGCAAGATAGTTATTGCCATCAAGCTTAACTAGACTAATTTGCAAGTACGAGTTATCAATACTAATAGCAATAATTCGCTTATCATCTGCCATTGTGAAAAATTCTAGGAAAAAATAGCCAACCACAGAATGGACAGCAAGGAATAACTATAAAAAAGATACCAAGAAGGCAGTGAAGAATCTGGTACAACCAAAGCACACGAGGCAGAAACGTGAAAACAAGAACTGAAGCTAAGGGAGAACAAAAAAGTCACCAGGTGCAGCCACTGACAAGGCAAATACACCGGAATTGGTGATTATCTAGGTATGCCTTTTCACTATACTCAAAATTGATAGCTCAATCTCTTCAGATTTTATATACTATATGGTAGTAAGAATTAATAGAAAGAAATAAGATAAATGGGAATTCTTGTAAGGAATATTCGGACCAGTTCTTTTATCATCGACTTCTTTGAAAATCTAGGAACAATTTGACTTGTAAAAACCTACAATAAAATAAGTAAACCTCACAGTAAGCAAGTGTCTTCAGTAAGTACAACTGAATGAGGAAACCAATTTCCAGAGTTCAGTTGGTCGATGGGTCTATTACTCTCATTTCTTTTCTAATATTACCCTCCTTTAGATGCAATTTTTCAAAGTTTGAAACATAATATAAGAAACTCTTTCCTTAAGAATTCAAAGATTATATAGTGTTATATAGTTTTAATAAAATGGTCCTGGTAGTCAAATCATTGCAATTCATTAAAGTCCTCTGCCATAAGGTTTAAAAAGAAAAAAGTACAGCCAGCAGCAAAAGTGAGGACGTTGTGATTGAAGCTGATATAACAGCAGAATTGACAAGATGCTAGGGCAGGAGTAAATGTTACTCATGAACAGGCTATAATAGAGTGAACATTATGTAAACATAGAAGCTACATCACTCATTAAATTCCTAACAAGCTAATTTCATTGGCATCTGAATCATTTTTTTTTAAGCATCCAAATATATAGCTGGTACATGAGACCCATAATTTTCTTTTTGAGATAATATCAGAAAGTTCCATTGTAAGCTGTCCTCAAATGGATGTTAGCCAATGTACTCAAAAAAGCACAATAAACTCTAAATTTTTTTTTTCCAGATGTGTAGGGTTTACCAACTTCAGAATCTGTGACAGAATTCTCAATAATAAATTAAAGCTCTAATAAGCATCTGGACAATAAACCATTACAATTCTTATTAGAATACATGATAAATACAAAGAAAGAGTGGTAGAGAGAACCTACGAGATAACTCTTGAATCAAGATTCCCGTACTTTCCTTGAAAAAAACTAGTTTGAAATCGGGTGAATGCAACACCGACTTTCAAATCTATCTCTTGTCGAGCATCTACAGCCAATGCCTCATCTCTATTGGGTTGAACAAGGTTGTTCATAGCCTTCAAAATGTCTTTCTCGACAACTGAAGAAAATCGTGCACGATAGACTCTTCTTCTCGAATCGTTGACACAGAAACCAGTACACTCGATAACTGCAAGAGAATTGGGAACATAATGTTTCCTTTTGGGGAAACAAACGCAATTGAACTTATAAACATAAACTTTAAAACAAGATGATAATATTGTAACCACATGGATACTTATAAAAAAGCAGATGTTCAAAATTTTCCATATATGTATGCAAGAGAACTCCAATTTCACTAATGAAAAGGGTGATTTTTGGCTAAGTGAGCCCACTATCTTGTTTCTGCAAATAAGGGTAGCATCCATTTGGCCAATCCAATGTGGAACCTGCTTACCCGTACCCCATCACAAACCTATTCAAATTTATCATTCTACTACCCACATCCGTCCAAACCCATTTATTAATACCGGGAATACCCATACCCATATATGTACCTATTTAACTAATCCACGAATTTAAAAAAAATCAATTTTAATGAAATTGAAATTTATGAAACCTACAATTAAAAAAAAATATATAAAGCATAATTTTGTAACATTTTTAGTCAGATAAATATTTAAGTAAAGAATTTTACAAAACAACTTAGAAACTAAAAATTATAAGTAAATTACATAGTAAGGTGAAACTTCCGAATTAAAAAAAATTACATATCTAAATATAATAAATTTTAACTATTAGCATCAGTAAAACTAGAAGAGGAAAGAAAGGAAATAGAAAAAGATAAAGTCTGAAATTTTTGCTTGATTATTCCCTCAAGCTGAATGGGAATTTATACTGTGTAATATGTACATAATAGGAAAGAAATATAATGTCCAGAATAAGAAAGAAATATACAGATTCTACAGCTATTATTCTACAGCTGTTATAATCACAAAAGTCAAGCCTATAATCTGCCTATAATATCTGTAATTCGGCCTAAAATCAAGCCTATCATAACACTCCCCCTCAAGCTAAAGCGTATATATTATACGCTCCTAGCTTGTTGCATATATACTCAATTCGAGGCTTTTTGAGAGCTTTAGTGAAAATATCTGCTAACTGATCATTAGAATTGACAAAACAAGTGGTAATACATCTTGACTCAATCTTTTGTCTGACAAAGTGACAATCTATCTCTATGTGTTTCGTTCTCTCATGAAACACCGAGTTTGAGGCAATATGCAGTGCTGCTTGATGATCACTGTTAAAGAATACAGCTGTATATATACCTAATTAGCTAGTTTTCTTTATATAGATTAGGAAGTTTTATTTGATTTTATTTCCTTAGTTATTATTTCCTAAGTTAGGATTTCATACTTGTATATGTTGCGGTCCCGTGTTGTGGATCGGAACACCACGGCGATAAATCAAGCTCATCAAAGGGAGCTTGTACCTTCAAGCTCATCAAAGGGACCAAGAACCTTCGAGCTTGTTAAAGGAAGCAAGAACCTTAGGACTCATTAGAGAGAGAACCCGATCTCTTAGAATTTTTTTTAACTTTTTGCTTGTTTTATTGATTAGAATTCAGCCTCTTTAAATAGAGGTTACAAGCCTAATAAAATAGGAGTTCT
>CANXYI011157019.1:0-11598 GCA_948208565.1 Hura crepitans | reverse complement strand
ATCAATTGAGAGTAAAAGAGTCTGATATGGTGAAGACAACATTCAGAACATGATATGGAAACTACGAGTTTTTGGTAATGTTATTTAGGCTTACCAGTGCTCCTGTGGCTTTTTATGGATCAGATGAATAGAGTTTTTAATAGTATCTTAAGCAATTTATAGTTTTTTTCATTGATGACATCTTGGTTTATTCTAAGAGTAGAGAGGATCATAAGCAACATCTGAGGATGCTTTTGTATGTTTTGAGAGAAGAGAAGCTCTATGCCAAACTCAGTAAGTGTGAGTTTTACCTTAGTGCGGTGTCTTTTCTTAGGCACATTACTTTTACGGAAGGGATTCAAGTTGATCCTAATAAGATAGAAGCTGTTATGAAATGGAAACCACCTAGGAAAACCACTGAGATTTAGAGTTTCCTTGGACTACTTAGTTATTACAGGCGATTTGTCAAGGGTTTCTTTGATAGCAACACTTAAGACTCATCTATTAAGGAAAGATGTTAAGTTTGTCTGGGATGATAGGTGTTAAGAGAGCTTTGACAAGCTTTATGCGATGTTGATAGAAGCACTATTCTTGTTCAGCCAATTTCTAAGAAGGGCTTCATCATATATAGTGATTCATCTCATAATTGGTTAGGTTATATTCTGATGCAAGATAGAAAGGTTGTAGCTTGTGTATCGAGGTAGCTGAAGCAACATGTGAAAAACTACCCTAGCTATGATCTAAAGCTTACAACTATTATGTTTGCTTTAAAGATATAGAGGCACTATCTTTATAGAGAGAAGTGCTATGTTTACACTAACTATGAGAGTCTAAATGATCTTTCTACATAGATAGAGCTAAACTTGAGATAGAGGAGATGGATGGAGTTGATCAAAGATTATGACTACTTGATGGATTATCATCTTAAAAAGGCTAATGTAGTGGCTAATACGCTTAGCAGGAACTTCATGGTAGCCATGAGGGCTATAAATGCTAGATTATAGCTTATGGGTAAGGATGCTTTATTGGTAGAGATCCAGTAAAGCCTAGTTTGCTACAACAAGTTAAGCATTGTCAAAGAGATAATCATAGATTAATGAGTGCGATTAGTGTAATCTAAGAGAGGAAGCCTACTAAGTATGAAATCAAGAGTGATGGTTATCTATACTACCATGATAAGATATGTGTTTTGGATATGGAAGAGCTAAAGAAGTAGATTTTATAAGAGGTTCATAGTGCTTTTTATGCTATACATCCTACTAGTAAAAAGATGTATTAGGATTTGAAGTTGTCATATTAGTGGCCTAGCATGAAGAGAGATGTATCAGAGTACATGAACAAGTGCCTTACTTGTTAGTAAGTGAAGGTAAAACATTAAGTTCTATCTTGATTTCTTCATCCTATACCAATTTTAGCATGGAAATGGGATAGAGTGACTATAAATTTCATGGTTAGGTTGCCTATGTCTAGAGCAGTTGTGATTTAGTATAGGTTATGGTAGACCAATTAACCAAGACTGCTTATTTTATAATAGTGATGATGGACTACTATTTGGAGAAGCTTATTAAACTATATGTTAAAGAGATTGTTAGATTGCATGGAGTGCTGTCTTTAATCATATTTGATAGGGACCCACAATTTACATCAAGGTTTTGGAAAAAGCTTCATAATGCCTTGGGTACTTGATTGAGTTTTAGTATGGCATTTCATTTATAGACTGATGGATAGTCAAAAAAAGTCATTCAGGTAATCCTTTGATACTTGAGTGATTTGATGTTAAGTAGTATATAATGTTATGCTTATGTTAAAGCATGGTTATCAGGTGTTGTAAGATGTGCTAAGGAGTTGTGCCATTGAGTTCAAGGGTAGCTAGGATTGTTATCTATCATTGGTAGAGTTTTTTTATAACAATAGCCATCAAATGAGCTTGGGTATGGCTCTTTATTAGGCATTGTATGGGAGGAAGTGTAGAACTCTTTTATGCTAGAATGAGCTTAATGAGACTGAGCTCATGGGACTAGATTTGATCAAAGATGTAGAGGAAAAGGTAAAGATCATCAGGGAAAGGTTAAAGGTAGCTTTTGATGGATAAAAGTTATACATTGATCTAAAGAGAAATGATATTTAGTATGAGGTGGAAGATAAAGTGTTTCTCAAGGTTTCACTTTGGAAGAAGGTTTTATGTTTTAGAAAGAAGGGAAAGTTAAATCCTAGGTTTATTAGGCCATACAAAGTAATAGAACGTGTGCGACTAGTAGCCTATAGTTTAGCATTGCCTCCTGAACTTTAGTAGATTCATGATGTCTTCCACTTAAAAAGTTTAGATAAGATCCTGCACATGTTCTATCAGTGGAAGAAGTAGAGATTTGTCTAGATCTATCTTATGAAGAAGAACCTATAAGGATCTTAGACAAAGAGATTAAAGAGCTACGGAACAAGATAGTACCTTTGGTGAATGTCTTTTGGAAGCACTATAGGATAAAAGAGGCCACATGAGAAATAGAAGCTTAGATGAGAAAGCAATATCCACAGTTGTTCGAGCTAGGTAATGTCGAGGATGACATTTCTTTTAAGAGGGGAAGAAATGTAATACTCAAAAAATTCTAGTGCTATGAATAGTACTTCTTGAGATGTGAATAGTATTTTCTGGAGGTTAGGGCAATAATTCTACTAAATTGAAGTATTAATTATAGCTTAATTTTGGGTGAAATTTAAAGTCAAAACAAAGTCATTTAGGTGGTTAAAAATGACATTTAAGTTTTATGGCTATGTCACATGAATAGTAACCTAGTTTTAATTGATTTGTAAAATATTTAAAAACTTGCTCAAAAAATTTTGAGATTAATACAACTTGATACTCAAAAATTCTAATTAGCATGTTGGTGCTAGAATTGTTATTTTTTGTGTTTGGGAAGTATTTTTACTAAAATTGGGTAACTTTAAAAATTATGTTTTTAATTGGTTTTTCCTGTGTTTTTTAGCATGAATTTTTAGAGGTTTTTATGGCTTGAATTTTGGATATTTATGGGTCTCTCATATGTGAAAAATGAGGCAAGAAAGCTAAAAAAAGAGGGCTATATAATGGGTCAAACCTTGGTCAAAGGAAGAACAATGTCTTTTTCCTTAGATGAAGGCCATTAACACCCATTAAAGAGAAGAGAAAGCCATTTTCTTCCTTCCAATGCTTGATTCTTACCCTGATTCTTTTGTTCGAGCCTCCATGATCCTAAAAAGCCAATTCTTTCTCGATTCATGTGAAAAATCAAGCATTTAACTTGAAAATTTTTAGGTAAGTTTTTTTTTTTGAATTTTGACATTTTTCCTAGGTTCCCTGAGTGCCCAAGAGTTGATATATGTAGGTTTTTTTTTATTTTTATTGCTACTATAATTTATTACAAATTTTTACGAATCAAAAATGTAATAAGCAATGGAGGAAGTTAACAATACCTGAGATAAAGGCAAGAGCAAGACATAAGCATCCTTAGGAGTGCGTTGTGACTCTCTTGGTACATGTAATCAATATAAATTGTGTAAATATAGTTATACCCTATAATTTCCATATTATGACATAAATGGAAATTATGAAATAAATGTGTAATTAATGCATGAATGAGGATTTAATGATAATAAATGGTGTAAATGATATATGATGAAGTGAATTATGTTGTTAGATAAATGACATAAATGTGTGTTAATGTTATGAGAAAAATGGAAATGCATTTATGTGTATGTAAATGTGCCTTATGCATAGGAATTGGGATGTATATGCATAGATGCTATTATATGTTCTTGTGTATATGATATATGATATTGATATGTATGAGAAGGAGCTTTGGAGCTTAGGATGGCATTATGGCCAAAATGGCTATGTAAGGTTGTGTGCATATATGTTGGCTTACGTATGCATGTGTATACATGTTTTCATCCTATATGTGTGATATATATAAAGTGTGATCATAAATGATTGTAATTGGGAATATGGACATGAAGATTGATAGATGAAAAAATGAATGGCAATATGGAGGTTTTGGAAGGCATTATAGCCAAAATGGCCATGTGTCATAATGGATGTGTGCATGTTGATCCTATAAGCATGTATATGCATATATGTGTAATAAATGTGTGTTATGAATGATACTTCACCATAAATGAGTGCAATTGATCTTTTGAACATGAAAAGTGATGAGAGAAGAAATGAATGGTATTATAGAGGGATAAAAACCATAATGACCAAATGGCCTAGGTGCATGTGTGCTTGTGTGTTATGGCATATAATGCATGAAAATGATGATTTACAAATATGTGTTAGTCAATTGGTGTTATGTATGTGAATTTGGAATTTAGAGGTCACAATATGAATGCTATATATATGGATGATTATGTGATTATGGGTTTATATGTGTATGACCATATTATGATAAATAAGGTAAAAATGTACATAATTGGTGATTTATGTATGATGGATTAACTGAAATATGCTTAAATCATATTATGAGTATTTATGGCATAAAAGAATTATAATGAAGACTTACATTCTTTTATCATTTAAATGAATGATATAGAGCATTTATGATATGGTATGAGTTTATGTAGCATATTACTTTATAATTTTGACTAATGCATAATCATAATGTGTATGACATGCATGTAATAAGATGAAAGCTTTATTGGCATGCAAATGACGTATTTATGAATACGATGATGGTATGTATGAGCTTATAAGCTGTGTATCTATGTTATGGCAACTATAATGTCATGAATATGCATAATGCATTTAATATGAAATCATGACAAGATAATGCATTCATTAGTCTATATATGTAGTGGAAAATTATATGGCATTCATAATGTGTTGTGGCATGTCATAAAACTATAATAACTTTATAATTACATTTTTCCTAGTTTAGTTATTAGTTTGCTAAACCAATATAATTAAAAAGCAATATTAAGCATTATTAGTTTGGTGAAAATAAAATAATTGGTTAATAGCCCATGCAAGTAAATAGCCTTGTTAAATAGGTTGACTGGTCAGTTAGGAGTCATAGCAGTTGCTAGGGTACTTTAGTACCTCTTTAGCTTTCGGGTTGCAACGCATGAACCTTTGAGTTACTTTTTATTTTTTGATCTTCAAGTCTAATGTGTTTTGATGATATGATTTTTTGAACTTTGTGTTTGATGCATATTAACCTATAGTCTATGCTTTTTTGACCTTCAAGTCTGATGCGTTTGGGGCCTAAGTGGTTTTGAGGGCCTAGGTTGTCCACTAATACTTCATTATCCATTGTGTGATTGTTTCTTGTGTATGGGCTTAATAAATGGGTATTAATGAGTAATGAAAATGTGGATTCAATATATGACATGTTTTTAATGGTGCATGCTATGTAATTCCTATTAAGCTGCATATGCATGTTTTATGCCATGTTATTGTAGTTATGTATAACATTATAAATGTTGCATATTATGTTACAATGGGGATGTTTGTATTTAATAAATTAATGAATGATATTAACTAGTAATTTTATACAAGTTATATTGATTACACCACTAAGCTATTGCTTAGTGTATTGTCTATTTTTGTGATGCTTATGTAAAGTAACAATTTGAGATGCAAGCCTTAGATTGTCAAGTTTCTAAAAGAGAGACTCTTTTGGCACTTTTTGGTATATTTTTGTTTCTAAATTTTATGATGTATAGTTAGTAGCACTCATATAGATGTAATTAAGGGGAATGAGGCCAAAACTAGATGAATTATTAATTTTTGGATTTTTAAAGGCCAGTAAACTAATTTATAGTTGATTTTTGATTTCTAATGACTACATGTTGAGAAATCAATGCATGTTTTGATTTCATGTGTTGCTGATGGATTTGTGGTGATCATAATGATCATAAGATATGAGAATGATGAGAAAAAGTTTACAGTAATGTTTTTGATTATGTAAGTTACTATTCATATTTAGGAAAGAGTCTTGATATAGCCATTATGCTACCAAATTTTTGACGTTAGTACTTTTCAAATATGGATAGCAACTAGTTTTTTTTTAAAAAAAAATTTGCAAAACTGTATTTTCATAAGATAAATATTTTCCTAAGAATGTTTTAAATGGGAAATCATGATACGAGTTCGGATAGCATGGAAATGTATGCACTTCTTAGTTGGGTTCGATGATTGATTGGTGATCGAACTGTGTAAGAGGTGATAGCCCTATTGCACTATAGGATGGTAGAGGAAACTTCTGCCTCCCAGCATAGACTAAAGATGAATGGATACATAGAGCATTTACTAACTCTAGGTTTTGCCATAGATGTAGATTTAAGTATAAACTTAATCTTGCAAAGTTTTCTTGATAGCTATGCTAGTTTTTTACTTAACTATTAGATGAATAAGATCATGTCTACAATGCCTAAGTTGATCAATATGCTTAAGACTGCTAAAGATGTTGTTAAGAAATAGAATTCTAAGGTGGTCATAGTTGTTAGTTCAACTTCTTCTAAGGATAAGAATAAGAAAAAAAGAATAAGAACAAGAAAATGACAATTGGTACCCAAGGTGGGATTGGCAAGAAGAAAGGAAAACAATTTTTTGTTACCATTTTAATTGTCAGAAAGAATACTACCATAAAAGGCATGCACTTTCATTGCAGAAAGGCTGGGCATTGGATGTGCAGCTGTAAGGCTTACTTAAAGTCTCGTGAGAAGGAAAAGCAATGAGTTGCTTCAATTTCACACATTAATGTGATTGAAATTATTTCTTATACTGCTATTGATAACCAAACATAGGTATTGGATACAAGATGTGTTTCTCACTTAGTTTCCTTTATGCTTAGACTATAGAGTAGTAAGAAGGTTGAAAAGTGAGATGTGGACCTATGCATAGCAAATGGAGCAAGAGTTGATGCATTAGCTATATGATTATATCATCTTATTTTACCTTCTAGGCTTGTATTAATTTTAGACAATTGTTATTATGTTTCTTCTTTATCTAGAAACATTATTTCAATTTCTTGTCTTGTTGAACAATGTTTTGATATTTCCATTAATAAGAACAATGGTTGTTTTGTTTACTTAAACAATGTGTTTTATTGTTTAAGTAGAATATGTAATGGAATTTATGTTTTGGATAAAGATAAAAAAAAGCATATAACATTGATACCAACAGATCTAAGATAGATAACATAATACCATTTTATCTATGGCATTGTCGCCTTCGCCATATAAATGGGAAACACATGACTAAGTGACATAAGGAGGGTAACTTCAGATCATCTTATTATTAATCTATAGACATTGGGTTCTAGGACTCTCATGTTTGAATTACCTAAAGATGAATAAAGATAAAAAAATTTTATGATAAACAAGAATGTTTTTGCCAAATGTAAAGTCTTTTTCACAAAATTCAAGAAAGATAGTTAATTCTTAGATATGGACTCTAACCCGGCTTGATAAGTTCGTGGTGTGACCCAAAATTTGAGAAAAAAATAGGCGTCTGTATTGGGCTGAGGGCTTTGGCTGATAGGCCTGAGTCAAATTTTTGAAAAAATATCTTAAAAATCAATTAAAATCAAAATATTAAATTTTCTAATTTTTCCATTTCGAGATAAAATGATGTCATTTTGATTTACAAAATGGCCATTTTACCTTGCCTAAAAATAGCCATTTTAAGGGCTAAAATGACCATTTTTGCTTTTATTGAAATGGTTGTTTTTTTTTGCTCCTAATGATGATGTTT
The DNA here is from genome assembly GCA_948208565.1 of Hura crepitans. Lineage (NCBI taxonomy): Eukaryota > Viridiplantae > Streptophyta > Magnoliopsida > Malpighiales > Euphorbiaceae > Hura > Hura crepitans. The sequence goes on along the minus strand of CANXYI011157019.1, from coordinate 3,893 downwards.
CGAATGGCAAAGTCTCACATGGATTCCAAAACATGCCATGTAAAATAGTCAATTCACCAGCTAAAATGACCATTTTTGCCAAAATGACCATTTGCTTAAGGCCAAAATAGTTGTTTTCTATCTCAAAAAATGTGTATAAAAGTCCAACCCGCATCAATCCAAAGGTTTGGCTTTTCTTAGTAAGTGCACACCCAAAAACATAAAAAAAAAAAAAAAATGCTTTCTAAACACTATTTTTTTTTCTGATTTTAAAGGTATTTTCCAAAATTATTTTCTCCGTTTCTCTCAAGTCAACTAAAGATCATTCCTAAAGGCAATTATACATGGTGGGTCGACCAATTCCTTCTTTTCTTCTTTATTTCTTCATTTCTTTTCATCTATCGATTAAGCATGGTACCTTTTATTTGATTTTTGTTGTTGCCTATTTACCAGTTAAATGTGGTAACCATATTTTATGTAGGTACTCATCTACTAGTTAGATGTGATACTTTTATTTTATTTGTCTATTGTTAATGTCCTGTGCTTCTTTATTTTGATTCAACTATAATTCATTCTCTTTTCATTTATTGACCAGTTAAATGTGATGATTTCATTCATATATTATTTATTTAACTATTTATTTTATGTCCTTTATCATTTATTCTTTTTATAATGATTTAGTTCTTTATTTTATGTTCTTTATACTAACATTGTATTTTTGTTATGATGCGAGTTGTTTGAGATGCACTAGGATTTTATTTAATATGTCCTTTCCCATTTATCAAACATCTGATGAAGTTAACCATTTATTATTTTTCTCCTTTTATTTTATTGTTATTTTATTATTTTGTTTCTATTTTTCTTCCAAATTTTCTCCTTTCATTTTTATTATTTCTATTTTATTTTCGATTAGATTTTATTTTAGGCAATTTTAACGTAATTTTATTTTTATTCGGTTAGAATGTATTTTAGGAAATTTCCTTGTAAATTTTATCTTTTTTGGGTTAGAATGTACTTTTAGGTAATTGCCGTGTAATTTAATTTTCATTTTAAATATTTCCTTGTATTTTCTATGAATGTTGTAATTGGTAGAAAAAGATTTTTACACGTTATAAAAAAATAACCAAATTGATTTCTATTTAATTAATTGGTGATTTCCTAATAAAATGGGTTTTGATATTTCTTTAATAAAAGTCACAATAATAAAAATTGTTTTTATAAATTGGCATGAAATAACCAAAGTTCTAAAAGAAAATCAAATTACCTAGTTTCATGTATGTTTTCCTTTAAAATCATGTATTTCCTTTTATAAATATGCTTGTTCCATTTTGTTTGCTATGTGACTAAATGTTTTATTTTTTATTTCAAAACTTGCTTGAGGAAAAGGATAAAATTATGAATTTAATCTAAAATTTCGTATTGACTTGAGGTATAAATAAGAGTAGGGTTTTGAATCGCTCTAGTTTTAGCCCTACAAGGTATTTCCCAACTTCGGTTGGGTGGTGACTCCTACCTTATGGTGCCCAAGTCACTCTTTTTAGGCTAATTGAATAGGAATGATTTAAGATTCCTCTAATTTCCTTCTCATCTTTTGGGACTTGAGAGGTGAGATTTAGGTTGAGTCTTTGGTTGTTTCAATTTGATCAGCCATGGAAAGGAAGAGACGAGAATAGAATCATATTATACATGTGAGTCTTGTTTATTGAGTAAGATGACAACACATACATGTTAAGGTTTCTTGTACTTCATTACCTTTATTAATGATCACTTATGATATGTGTGTTTGTTTTCAAAGACAAAGGATTGATCTTTACGAGACCTTTTCTCCAATTGTGATGCTTAAATCCATTTGGATTTTGCTTGCTATAGCTACTTAGTATGACTATGAGATATGGCAAATGGATGTAAAGATGGCTTTCCTTAATTGAAAATTGTCAGAGGAAGTGTACATGACACAACCTAAAGTGTATCCATAAATGGCAATTAGGTTTGCAAGCTTTAAGATCTATTTATGGATTGAAGAAGCATCTAGGAGCTAGAACATCCATTTTGATAAGACAATCAAAGAGTTTGGTTTCTCACAAAATAAGGATGAACCATGTGTTTATAATAAGGTTAGTGAGAGTGTAATCATTTTCCTTATTTTGTATGTAGATGACATATTACTAATAAGAAATGATGTCTCTATTCTCTTGTAAATCAAGATTTGGCTAAGGAAACAATTCTCCATGAAAGACCTTAAAGAACTGACCTATATCTTATAGATTAAGATATATAAAGATAGACTAGAAGGTTGTTTGGTCTTTCATAGTTTACATATATAGACAAGATGCTAAAGAGGTTTAGCATAGATCTATCTAAGAAAGGTTATATTCTTACATTTCATGGGGAAAATCTTTCTAAATCTATATCTCTTAAGACACAAGAGGAGAGAGAGTGCATAAGTAGGATCTCATATGCTTTGGCTATAAGATCTATCATGTAGGCAATATTATGTATAAGACCTGATGTAGCATTTGCTCTAAGTGTCACAAGTAGATTCCAATCTAATTATAGAGAGGAACATTGGGTGCCTATCAAGAACATCCTTAAGTATTTGAGAAGGACTAAGGATCTATTCTTAGTTTATAGAGAAAGAGATCTATAGGTTAGGGGGTATACTGATGGTAACTTCTAATCTAATAAGGATGATAGTAAATCTAAATCTAGATGCATATAAATTATGTGTGGAAATGTAGTTGTTTGGTTGAAAGAGTTCAAAATAGGATATAGTTGTGGATTCTACCACTAAAGCCGGATACATAGCAGCTTCTACTATAGCTAAGGCAGCTGTTTGGATTAAGAAGTTTATTATAGAACTTAGAATGGTTATATGCATTGTTAATCTAATACCTCTATATTGTGATAATAATGTGGCTATTACACAGGCTTATGAACCATGGTCTCATCAATGATATAATCATGTTCTTTTATGCTACCATCTGATCAAAGAGATCATTGACAGACATGATGTAAAAATTAAAAGGGTCCCTATAGATAAGAACATAGCTAATCCTCTCACAAAGGCACTATCAGAAAGAAAGTTTGATCAAAATGTAAATGCAATAGGCAATAAGTGCATGGGTGATTGGCTCTAGTGTAAGTGGGGGATATTTAGAAGTATGCCTTAGAGCTCATCTAATAGGGTTATATTCATGTATTTAAACATTATGAATTTATACAATAACGTTTTTCTCTTTATATCATGGTGCTTTTATATATATTACCTAATATTGTTTGCAATGTCTTAAACCATGTTATAAAGTCCTTAGTATAAAATCACAGTGCAAAGGAAATCATAAAGTGTTTATGATATGAGATTCTTATTACATACAAATGTTATATACCTAAATATCCTTGATTATAATGTTAACAAGATGAGATATTGTTAATGCAGATATATCAGTACATGTTATATGAAGTAGTACTTCTCATAAGCTATAAGCATAAAGATGCTTAGAGTTAACAAATGGATGCTTACTTGGGAAATGAGTGCATCAAAGACCCACCATGAGATATTCACATGGATACTTAATCTATGTCAGTGAAAGTATCTCATCATACCAGTTATGTAAGTATCCTTAGACTTGAGACCCTTAACTATCTTAAATATAGAGTGACATATACTAACTCTAAAGCTTTTACTTTGAACAAGAAGTATTTATAGTGAGGTGCTTAGGTATGCTTTGACATATTTGAAGATAGAGTAGTAATCAATAAAGGATTCACCACCCTAGATTATAGTGGAGAGTTTATCTCATAGTTCTGATGAGTAACCTATATTTAGGAATCTCTAACTAGAGTAAAGTGTCATGTGTGAATGGGATTCACAAAGGGTATTTTGGGAATAAAGGAGAAATTATTAGAACAATGTG
>CANXYI011156968.1:0-16451 GCA_948208565.1 Hura crepitans | reverse complement strand
AGGCTCTGTGAACAGTACATTCGAGGCTTGAAAAGTGTGGCTAGAGTGCTGAGTCCTTTCATAAGGCCTAAGGTAGGGCATGCTAGTCATGAAATTTTGAGGGATGTGAAAATGATGAAAATGACAAACTTTAAATATTTAGCAAAACTAATAAATTATTTTAGGCAAAAATCTAATGAGTTGTAGACTCAAATGGACCTAGGCCAAGAATAACCTAGGATATGCCTAGATAGAATTGAAAATACCATATTCTAAATGTCAAAAATTCCCCTGAGACTATTAGTGAAGAAAATTTTAAATTCTAAGGTCGTTTAATATTTTTCCTTAATTTTAAAATTTTCACATAAATCAAGGAAACTGGTTAACTATCTTGCAGATGGAATTTGGTCGTGAAATTTTGTGAGGCCTTAAATTGGCTAAATTGTGGATTTTTAAAAGTCACATAATAAATTTTAGAGGTTTGAGTGAATTTTTAAAATTTCCTAAAGTTTAAGTCAAAATCAAGCATTTTTGGGAAGCTTGGGTGGCACATGTCACCACTTGAGCTATCCATGTCCACTATAAATACCCCCCTTATGCCACCTAGGCATTTATATGGCAAGGATCCCTCACCCACCTCACTTCCTCCCCATTTCCCCTCTCTCTCTCCCTTTTCTAATGCCACTCTTTTTCTCTCCTCCATTTCCATGGATTTTTGAACTTAATTTAACCCCAAATTGTCACCAAAAATCTATTTTATTAGGCAACAATTAGTCCTTAAAGGTTTAAAGCATTATAGACACCAATAAAATTCAAAGAAAAATCAAGAAACCATTAATTATACTTAAAGGGAGAGTGAAAAATCAATTTCAAGTGTAATTGTGTTTTCTTAATTTTTATTTTATTTCCTAGAGGATTTCATTATTCTAAAGGTGCCTAAGTCTTTGTATTTTGATTTAGAGGCTTGTAGATTTTTAAAAGATTTTTCTAAGGCATATATGTGTGTATGTAGGCCAAGGTGATGGTGGAGTGCAACAATTAACAAGCTAAATGTGTAGACAAAGCCTTAAAAGTTAGTGAGGTATGTGAATCTAATGTATTTAAGGCATACGATATGTAGTTCGAGTGTAAATTATGTGGGAATGTTGTATGGAATTCATGTTTTTGGTGAGTAATGTGGAAGTAAGGGTGAACTAAGCTTAATTTGATAATAACTCTATGGTAATTGAGTGGTTTATGAGTTGTTTTGATGGAAAGAAGGCATGTAATAGTATGGCCTCACTATGGCTGAGAGGTGTGTGTGAGTATGTGTGGGGTTAAGGCATTTGTATGTATGATTTTAATGGTTTTTGATAGGTATGATATAGAATTTAATGGACTGTGTGTGTATAATGAAAAAAAGGTATGTTTGGTGGTGTTACTATGAGTGGCTGAGAGGTGTATTAGGTTGTAAGGTGTGTGTATGGCACGGTAACATGGGATGTTGGATGGGAAATGTTATGTTAGGGGTAAAAGTGTATGTAAATGTGGTGAATTTGGTGGAAAAATGCTTGTAGGCATGTGTTCATAGTATAGCCAAGGTTGTGTAAGGCATGTCAAGGCTTAGGTTGCATGATATGTGGTATGGTGTGTGTGTGTGTATTTATGCTTAAATGATACCATTATATGTGTATGCATAAGTGAAGGTGAACAAAATCATGTATATAGCCATTAACAAGCTTTAGTCAAGAGGTATGTGAGGTAAGTTAAGCATAATGTGCATGTTATGGCATGATGTTTGTGTGAGAATGGCATGGTATATTGAGCATGATATGTGTGATGTGAGATTGGCATGAGATAGATGAAAGTGTGTGATTAATATGGCATGATAATGAATAGATAGTGGTCAGGAATTAATTTTGAAATTGAGCAAAAATGTCACTTGAAAATAGGTTGAAATGGAATTGTAAAATTAACCTAAAGTGGAACTTAAAATGGCATGTAATTGGACCAAAAATTGGGATATCTTGTGAAACTTGTATGGAAAGAATTTGAGGCCATTTTTAAGGCCAATTGAGATGTGAAAATTGATATGGCTTTAGGCTTATGGCAATGTGTGAAAAAGGGTGCAAATGGCATGGAAAATGCAGAAGAAAAGGCATGTTTTGGACCTGTAAATGTGTACATAAAATGCTAAAATGACCTATAATTATCTATAAAAAATGACTTAATAATTGGACTTAAGATAATGATAGATTAGACTTAAAGTGGACTTAAATATGCCTATGCAAGTTACCTAAATTAGTTTAGAAAAATAGACTTGTAATTATTTGATAGGACAAAAAATGACCTGTAATTGTCTCGACCAAATTTCATTGTCAAAATAAATTTATAACTATATGTTATTCATTTCTAAATATTATAAAATAATGATAAGTAAATAAATAGACATGAAATAAAGACAATCCATTAGTTAAACACCCACTAGATGGGTTAACCAGTCAACTAGGGATTAACAACTGCTAGATATTTGTTGGTGGTTTGTTGGATATTGGGAGGTCTACAAATTGATCCCTATTATCCATTAGAGATATTTGATGTTGATTATTTGGATATTAGAAGGTCTGTAGACTGATCCCTACTATCCATTTGAGTTGTTTCTTGGAGGTCTACGAACTGATCCCTGCTATCCCCAGAGTTACTTGTTATTGAATTGTTTGAGATATTGGGAGGTTTATGGATTGATCTTTACTATCCCTTATTTTGTATTGGGAGGTTTAAGTGAATTGATCCCTACTATAAGATTGGGTCGGTGTGTGGTCGGGGTCAAAAATGTAGGTCACAACACAACTTTTAAGTACCCGTTTAGTATAGTGTCGTTAAGTGTAGTATATATAGGTGGGCCAATTAAGTTAAATTAAATTAATGTATAGACTTGACTGACATCAAATTACTGAATGATTAAATGCACTGAAAATACCACAATAGCATAATTGTAATTAAATGAACTGGAGACATAGTATTGAAATTAATGTCACTTGTATGAATTTAATTCCTACATTGCATTTATAGACTTATAGCCTATTATTACATTTAAGTGCCTACATACAACATGTTTTTAATGTATTAGATTCACCACTGAGTTTTATACTCAGTGTACTAGTGTTTTGGTGCAGAGGTTACTGAGGTAAATAGTCTAGCCTCAAAGATCATGCAGTGTAACAACATAAATAGTGAAGGGTACATAGATGTCCTTTTTGTTATGTTAGTAAGCACTTAAGTAAACACTATAGGTTTTGGGCTTAGCATGCTTAGAAGCTAATAGTGTCTATATATATAGAAAGAGCAGGTGTCATGTATATAAACAAGTTATTTATCTAAATGATTTTATTTTCTGTGGTTTTCTGATGACTGTGGGCCTATGGCCCTATGTGATTGTGAGTGTTTTTTTTTATATGTGATAAGGTTACTGAAGGGACCAGAAGGGTCTAGAAGAGGGTAGATTGATAATAATGATATTAGAAGTGCTTTATAAGTGAAATTTTTGACTTATTACTTAAGTAGCCATTATACTGCCTAATTTTCTAAAAACATGTTGAATATCTAATCAATAGTTTTTTAGGTCTGTTATACCTCATATAAGAATAGTTAAGGGATAGATTGAGAAGTTAAGCAATATCGAATCAAATAACAAATATACTATAAATGTTAAGGAGTGTAGACCTAGAGCAATTTCAAGATGGGTGACTTGGTGGGAAGTGCATTGCTTGTCAGGTTTCTTTGAGAGTCTGGTAGGGGGTGATACAAATATTACATGTCATACTACATAATATTGATATAGACATGCATGAATTCCTCACTCTTGATAAATGGTTTCGACTATCACATGAATATTATACATTTCCCTTGTTTATGAAACATATCATTAATACTTGTGATGTTCTAACTATTGTAAATTGAATTTGTCCTACAAGTCTAGTCCTAGGTGTACTATGATATGTTTGGGTACTGAAATCAATTAGGACTAAACTGCAGTCTTTATACTTTATTGCCAAGTTGTGTATAAGTTGTGTGTGTGCTACACCGAAATTAGTAAACTATATACATCTGTATTATAGCTAATTTATTTTCCTAATGTCACATCAAAAAAATAAATTCATATGAAATTTACTAGGGAATGGGTAATCGAGCTAATAATTGATAACTGTTAGCTAATAAGTTGATGACTAACTGTAAGCTAATATCTAGTATTATGAATTGTATTTTCCAAGACATGTATAGTGTTTATTGAGACCTAAGTCACACTGATGTGATCGAATGGAATTGTTAATCATAATATAATTTTTCGTAAAATTTGAAGTGAAAATAAAGTTATTTAGATACTTAAAAATAATGACAGTAAAAATTTTATTACAGTGTCACATGAATAGTGATCTAGTATTAGTTAAGTCTCAAAATATTTGATTTTTTCTCCAAAAATTTTAGGATCGATACAACCTGATACCTAAATATTTCAAATAGTCTATTAGCATTTAAATTTGTATTTTTAAACTTCGAGAAACAATTTTTTAAATCTGGGAAAGTCAAAAGCTATTGATTTAAATTATTTTTCAAGTTTTTTTTTATCTTAGTTTTTATCGATGCTTTTAAGATATGATTCAAGAGGCCTTATGTGATTTTAGAAGTGTAAATTAGGGATTAAAATGAGTGCAAAATGATTTAAAAGAAATGGAAATAAGAAGGAATATTTAGCAAATGACCCATATAAGGGGGTCAAACATCTCTAATTTGGTTAATATTTGAATAGTGTCTTCTTCCTTCCCCCCCTCCCCCCCTTTAAACTCCCTTGAGTCGACGGCATATCCTTTATTCCTCTGCCTTTATTTTTCAATTTCCACTAAAATCTATCTTCCAAAATCACTTCTAAACATCAATTCCCATGGATTAAGGTTTGATTATAGAGAGGAAGTTAATAAATTAGCCTTAGAATTAAAGATTTTGAAGGTAAAAAGTTGATGTGAATAGTAATATATTTTTGATTGAGTGAGAATTTCTTGAGTTTGATTTTTTCTAAGGACCCTCTAGGGTTATATAAGATTTCTAAAAGGTTAGATTTCATTTTTATTGAGTTTTTGAATTTATATTGAATTTTAATAGGGCTAATGGTGTATATAATGTAGAGAAAGAGTGACCTAGCAAATCAAAGTATAAGGAAAAGGTTTAAAAGACCTATTTGGGTGTATGTAAGCTTAAAGGTAATTGTATTCACTATAGTATTTATTGTATGTGTTAAATTATGAGTTAAAGTGTGTAATTAACACATGTAATTAATATATGATATTATGTAATGGCATGTAATGACTTAAGATAATCTAAATTAGTGATTAATGATTGTATGTGTGTTATTTGATGCCTTGAATAGTGAAGAAGTGATGAAAGTGTGCACAAATGCATGATGGCTGAAATTCTCAAGTGAGAGGATATATGTGTTATATGGTTGTAAATGATGTTAAATGGTATGGAATTAGAGGGTGATGCATTAAGAATGCAAATTTGACATATTGTTATTATGTAATTGATGTTTGGACGAATGATAATTGATGTTAATGTGATGAGTATGTTAGTTATGAGCGTATGTAGATAAGTATGAGGTGTTGTACACAAGTGGCATATGATAAAGAAATAAATTGCATTATTGTGTATATGATGTAAAAGTTGAATGAATATTATGCCTATGTTTGTCTTAAGTTGACATAATTTAAGATTTGGTTATGCCTATCATAACTTAACTTTTAGGCCATTATACATGGTTAAGATGGAATGTATGGGTATAAATTTTTTAAAATTATATGAATAAAAATGCATTAAATGTCTTTAATCATAAACTACATGTTTATGAATAGTGGCTTTTGATAGTATGGATGATAACAATGTTAATGAGACATGCATGATGACTATTATGTGAATAAGTAATTAAAGAGCTCAATTTTACCTTAAGGTCATTTGTTGACCAAATATGTAATAAAATTTGTTTAAGTCATATTAAAAAGGTGAAATAAATAGTAAAAGATGATAGCCATATATGTGAACAACCTAGCTTAGATAGGTTGATAAGTCAAGTAGGTAGATTAGTAGCTGCACAGGGAACTTTGGTTCTACAGACCTATGAGTCAACGTGTTGGGCACTTCAGTGCTATTGACCTATGAATCAATGTGTTGGTCACTTTATTGCTACTAGCCTATGGGTCAATGTGTTAAGGCCAATCGACTATTCTTTTTGCCTTCAAGCTTTAAATTAAGTTGACACCTATAGATCAATGTTTGAGACCTTTGTGGTCAATAATTGCCATTAACCATTATAAGTAGAAGTCTCTTATATGTGGGTGAATTGGATAAATCAAATTATAATATAATGCTGGATATATTAGCATACTTGACAATGAGATCTTATTTTATATACATGTTCTCAACAGATAAGTATAAATGCCATATTAGTGACTAGTGGCATGAATGTAATCTTTTTATGAATTAATTGAATGATATGATGGATATGTGATTGCTAAGAGTGTAGTGTTTATGTTATATTTATGATATATATTTTATGTTTTAAAGAATGCTGATTATCTGAAGTCGATGCTTGTATACAGGTGGATATAAGCTATAATAAATACACCATTATACCTTATGCTTAGTGTATCATTATTTTTGCGGTGTGTAGGTTAAAGAAATATAGATAAAAGCCATAGCCTCGAGTAGTTATGTAGAATAACCTTACGACTCCTCTTTTGGGTATTTTTATTTTCTTTGTGTAAATTTTGGGTTGTCATGAAAGTAGTGTGCTCATATGTTATACAAAGGGGATTTAGGCCTAAACTAGGATTTTGTAATGTTTTGTAAACTTAATTGGTTAACTTTACTTTTGTAATGTACAACTAATATATTAGTATTGGATTATATTTTGTTTATGCTTTTAAAAATGCATGTATGTGAGAAATGTTGTTTTGAAATTTTGGGTGGATCAAGAGGATCCAATCGAGTTGTGTTAATGCTAAATGAGTTATCAAAAGTACTTTTGAACTTGTTAGTACTATTTATTTTAGGATAGTGTCCCAATACAACTGTTATATTACTAGATTTTTGACACAATGATTCCCAAAATAGTTTTAAAACTCTAAAGTGGATTTTTACTAAGTCAAGTTTTCAAAAGTGCATATATGATCAAATGATTTTGAAAAGGTTTTAATTTATATGTGTTTTCAAAAATATGTTCAAATATCGATTTGTGTGCCATTTCACATTCGAGTTCGATAACCAGGATAGGTGAGTGGTGTCACATTTGATTGTATCAGAGCTTCAGTTTAGGCATTCCTTGGTACATATAGTGTCATATATGAGTGCCTAGAGTCTAAATTCATGCATCCCATAATTGGACACTTCTGAGGCTTATTATCGATATCTTCTCCTATAAATTAAAGATAAGTGAATATATACCATAAGGTGGTATTGATGAAGTGGAAAGTCATACACCAACCTCAGTTAATAAGCCTTTTAGGTCTAGAACATCAAACCCTAGTGTTGCAGGATGTGCTACTCAAGCACAACCTTCCTTGTTTCAGCAGATGGTGGAACTTTTGAGACAAGTTATTATAGCTATTGCTTTACCTCTACTAGTACAACCACTGATCCCATTAGCCATTCAAAAGACATATTAGAGCAAATCAAGAAACATAGGAGCTGAGGATTTCTTTGTTGAGGATTTGGATGATCTTGTTGGTAGAATATTAATTGGATAGAATAGTCCAGATTATTTAGTAGCTAAAGTGTACCCTAAAGGAATAAGCAATATGTGCAACCTCTTTATTGCAATAAGAAGCCTTCAAGTGGTGGGATGCTCTCATAACATAAAACGGCTAAAGATTTGACTTGGGACTTTTTTTTTTAAGAATTCAAGAAGATAAGACAAGAGTCTATTGAGTTGAAGTGGAGAAACTGAAATATAGCCGAGTATGAGAAGGACTTCCCAAAGTTGAGTTGGTATGCTAAAATGATGGTGGTAATAGAAATAGATAGGTGTAAGTAGTTTGAGAAATGGCTCAACTTTGATATCAAGCTTTAGGTAGCCCTAATAAAGATAAGGGACTATTTAGCTTTATTGGTAGCATGTCACACTATGGAGGAAATTCAGAAAGAGAGAAAGAGAAGTTCTTCAAAAGAAGAGGCTATATGGGTAAGGCAAAGCTAGCACAGTTCCTACCTTAAAAAAGAAGTAAAAAGGCGATCAGAGATAATAGCAATCCTAGAGCCAAGATCAAACCCAAAACTTTATTCAGAGGTTGAAAGCAATGTCTAGATAATAGACACACATAACTAGTGCTACAGCTAGGAGTGTACCAGCACCAAAGTGTGAACATTATGGCAAGTGGCATAAGGGTGTTTACTAGAACTCACACTAGAAGCATGCTGTGGGTATGGCTCTAAAGGTTATTATAGTGCATACACAAATGCAAGATTCATCCCCAGTTGAATTTAAAGGTAAAAGGAAGATAGGGGTGATAAAGCTAGCAGAGATCATAGGGATAAGGTTGAGACCATAGATAGATATGAGATAAGAGAATCGACTAAGCAATATACTATTTGTGCTTGAGAGGATGCTGATTCTCCTGAAGTAATTACTGGTACCTTTTACCTTTTTTATCTACCTATTTTATCTATGATAGATTTAGGTTCTACTCATTCGTACATATGCATTATACATGCACAAGATAAGGGGTTAGCATTAGAATAGCTTGATATAGATATTCTAGTTAGCAATCCAATAGGGTAGCATGTGATAGTTAATAAGGTATAGAAGGAATATCCTTTTTTAGTCTAAGGACATGTGTTTATTATTGATCTTATCAAATTGCCATTTGATGTTTTTGACTTGATCTTGAGAATAGAATAGTTTTCCAAGCACCGTGTGATGGTGGATTATAGATAGAAAAGGATTTCCCTTCATATAGTGGATGTGATAGAGATTATAATTATAGGAGAAAGATCAAGCTTTATGTCTAATGTGATTTTTGTTGTTGCTACTAGGCAGAAAATGAGAAAAAGGTGTCAAGCCTATTTGGCTTATGTATACAACATCAAAAAAAGATGAAGCAGATGGGAGTCAGAAACGAATTGTGTTTGAATTAGCAAATGTGTTTCTTGATGAGTTACCAAGATTACCACCAGTGAGAGAGCTAGAGTTTACGATAAAAGTTCTATTTGGTATGGCACTAGTGTCAATAGCTCCTTACAAAATTGCACCTACAAAGTTGTAAAAATTGAAGATGCAATTGCAAGAATGGCTTGATAAAGGTTTCATAAAATCTAGTGAATCTCCATGGGAGACCAATTTTATTTATAAAGAATAGGGATGGTTCCTGAAGGTTATGTGTAGATTATAGACAACTGAATAAGGCGATTATCAAGAACAAGTATTTATTGCCTTACATTGATGACTTGTTTGATTCGCTCAAAAGAGTAGGTGTTTTCTCTAAGAATGATTTGAGATCTAGGTACTATCAAGTAAGAGTCAAGGAAGCAGATGTTGATGAGATAGCTTTAAGACTAGATATAGACATTATGAGTTTTTGGTAATGCCATTTAAGCTTACCAATGCTCTAGCAACTTTTATGGATTTGATGAGTATAGTCTTTAAAGCATATCTAGATCAGTTTGTTATGGTGTTTATTGGTGATATTTTGGTGCATTCCAAGAGTAGAGATGATCATGAACAACATTTTAGAATAGTGTTATAGACATCAAAGAATGAAAAGCTTTATGCCAAGCTTAGTAAGTGTGAGTTTTAGCTTGATAAAGTTTCTTTCTTAGGACAAATAGCATTAGCTAAAGGCATCTGAGTTAACCTAGCAAGATTGAAGCAATTATGGAGTGAAAGCCACCTAGGAATATAATTGAGATCAGGAGTTTCTTAGGGTTGGCTTGATATTATAGGCACTTTGTTAATGGCATTTCTATGATTGCAACACTAATGATGCACTTATTGAGGAAGAATGCCAAGTTTGTTTGGGATGACAAGTGTCAAGAGAGTTTTGATAAGGTAAAGGTTATATTGACAGAACCTCTAATCCTTATGTAACTAGTGTCAAGGAAGGATTTTACCACTTATAGTGATGCTTTTTTTAATAACCTTAGATTTGTGCTCATACAGGAAGGCAAAGTAGTTGCTTATGCTTCTAGGTAATTAAAACCACATGAGGAGAATTATCCGATGTGTGATCTAGAGTTAGCAGCCATAGTCTTTGCTATAAAGATCTAGAGACACTATCTTTATAGAGAGAAGTGTTATATGTATACTCATTATAAGAGTTTGAAGTATCTACCTACCTAGAAAGAATTAAACTTGAAATAATGGTAGTGGATGGAATTGATAAAAGATTATGATTGTTTAATTGATTACCATCTTGGTAAGTCCAATGTAGTAGCAAATGCTTTGAGTAAGAACTATATGTCAGCTATGAGAGCTATGAATATTAAAATGAAATTTATGGAAGAGGATCTTTATTGGTAGAATTACATGTTAAACCAAGTTTTCTTTATCAAGTTAAAGATGTTTAAAAAGAAGATGGCAAGATTATAGAGATTATGGGTTCTATCCAAGAGGGAAGTTCCCTACCTATAAGATTAAGAATGATGGATGTTTGCTTCACAAAAAATGTTTATATGTGTTGGATGCAAAAGATGTGAAAAGTCAAACCTTGTAAAAAGCTTATAATGCACTTTATGCTATGTATCTTGGTAACATAAATATGTACTAGGACTTGAAGCCTTCAGATTGGTAGCACAACATGAAGAGAGATATGATAGAGTTTATAACCAAATGCCTTACTTGTCAGCAAGTTAAGGCTGAGCGTCAAGTTTCATCAAGGTTGCTTCATTCTATAGCAATTCTAGAATGGAAGTGGCATAAGGTTACCATGGATTTCATGGTTAAACTACCTATGAATAGAATTAAGTGTGATGCAGTGTGGATAGTGGTTGATAGATTAACCAAGTTTGCCCACTTCATACTAGTGAGAATGGACTATCCTTTAGAAAAGCTTATAGAGTTATACATCGATGAGATAATAAGACTACATGGAGTGCCTTCTACTATCATATTAGATCAAGATTTGAGGTTTAAATTGAGGTTTTAGAAAAAGATTCACAATGCTTTAGTCACTCGACTCAGTTTTAGTATGGTGTTCAATTTATAGACAATTGGCCAATCTGATAGGGTTATTCAGGTAACTTTAGTACTTGATTGACCTTGATACCAAGTTGATTATATGATTATAAAAAAAAAACATATTTGTTAAGTGTTAGAAGATATGTTGAGAAGCTATACCATAAAGTTCAAGGGAAGTTAGGATCACTATCTTTCCTTAGTGAAGTTTGCCTACAACAATAGTTATCAGACAAGTTTGGGCATGGCATAATATGAAGCTTTATATGGGAAAAATTGTAAAACACCTATTTGTTAGAGTGAGTTGAGTGAGCATAAGTTGATAAGACTGAAATGGGTTAAAGATGTTAAAGAGAAAGTTAAGATCATTCGAGATAGACTAAAGGCTGTATTGAACGATAAAAGTTGTATGCAAATTTGACGAGAAAAGACATAAAATATGCAGTTAGAGAAAATGTTTTTCTCAAAGTATCTTTGTGGAAGAAAGTTCTAAGATTTAGCAAGAAAGGCAAGTTAAGTCTAAGGTTTATTGGCCTATATGAGATAATAGAGCATGTAAGACCAGTAGCTTATAGGCTAGCATTACCTTTAGAACTATAGTAGATCCATAATGTATTCCATTTGTCCATGATTTAGAGATATAGGTTAAACCCTTCACATGTTTTGACAATAAAAGAGGTTGAGATACAATTGGCTTTATCTTATAAAGAAAAATCAATAAAGATTTTAGCTCAAGAAGTCAATAAGTTACAGAATAAGATATTGCCATTGGTAAAAGTGTTATGGAGACATCACAACATGAAAGAAATGATATGTGAAAATGAAATTTGGATGAAGGAGAAATACCAACATCTATTTGATCTAGGTAATTTCAAGGATGAAATTCTTTTTAAGAGGGGAAGAAATGTAGTGTCCGAAAATCCCGGTGTTATGAATAGTACTTCCTAGGACATGAATAGTATTTCCTATAACCTATGTCATACTAACGGAACTAAATGGAAGTATTAATCATAATGTAGTTTTGGGTAAATTTTAAAGTGAAAGCAAAGTCATTTAGATAGTTAAAAATGACAGTAAATATTTTATAGCAGTGTCATGTGAATAGTGACCTAGTTTTAGCTGAGTCATAAAATATTTAGTTTTTGCTCAAAAAATTTCTAGATTGATATAACCTAATACTTAAATATTACAAATAGTCTATTTGCATTGTAATTAGAATTTTTAAACATCAAGAAGAATTTTCTAAAAATTGAACAAAGTTAAAAAAGTAATGATTTAATTTTTTTTCAAGCGCAGTTTTTTTTATAAGCTTTTGAGATATGATTCAAGAGGTCTTATGTGAATTTTAGAAGTGTTAATTAAGGATTAAAATGAAAATGACTTAAAATAAATGGAAATAAGGAGGAATATTTAAGGCCTTTGGATGAGGAGGAAATTGAATATTGACCATTAGGTTAAATGACTTATATAAAGGGTTAAACTTCTGTAATTTGGTCAATATTTAAATAACGTCGTCTTCTCCCCTAAACTCCACATGCTCCATTCATCTCCCTTTCTTTTTCAATTTCCACTGTAATCCATCCTCTAAAAACACTTACAAGCATCAATTTCTATGGATTAAGGTTTGATTAAGGAGAGAAAGTCAACAAATAAACCTTAAAATTGAAGATTTGAAAGCTAAGAAGTTGATGTGAATAGTAACATATTTTTTATAGAGTGAAAATTTCTTTTTTTTTTATTTTTTAAGGACCTTTTGGGGTTGTATAAAATTTTTATAAGGTTATATTTCATTGTTATTGAGTCTTTGAATTTATATTAAATTTTGATGGTGGTAATGGTGTATGTAATGTAGATAAAGAGGGACCTAACAAATTAAAAGTCAAGGAAAAGATTTAAAGGACCTATTTAAGTGCATATAAGCTCAAAGGTAAGTGTATTCACTATGGTATATATTGTATGTGTTAAATTATGAGTTAAAGTGCATAATTAATGCATGTAGTTAATGTAAGATTTTATGTATTGCCATGTAATGAGTTAATATGAGTAGAATTGGTTATTAATGATTGTATGTGTGCTATTTAATGCCTTGAATGATGAAGAAGTGAAAGAAGTGTGGATAAATACATAATGGCCAAAATTCTCAAGTGGGAGGATATGTGTGGTATGTGGTTGTTAATGATATTAAATCTTATGGAATTGGATAGTGATGTATTAAGGATGCAAATTTGACATCTTGTATTTATGTAATTGATGTTTGGCGAATGATAATTGATGTTGTGATGTGTATGTTAGTTGTGAGCATATTTAGATAAGTATGAGATGTTATGCACAAGTGACATATGATATAGAAATAAATTACATTGATGTGTATATGATGTAAAAGTTGAATGAATATTATGCCTATGCTTGTTTTAAGTTGACATAATTCAAGATTTGGTTATGTTGATCATGACTTAATGCTTGGGCAATTATAAATGGTCAAGATGGAAAGTATTCTTATAAATGTTTTTAAATTAGATGAATGAAAATGCATTGAGTGTGTTTGATCAAAAATTAAATGTTTATATATGTTGGCTTTTAATGGCTGAATGGCCAAGCACATATTATGGATGATGATAATGTTAATGAGACATACATGATGACCATTATGTGAATAAGTAATTAAAGAGCTTAACTTTTTCATTAAGGTCATTTGTTAACCAAATATCTAATAAAATGTATTTAAGTCGTATTAAAAAGGTAAAACCAAAAGTAAAAAATTGATGTCCCATATATATAGACAACCTAGCTTAGATAGGTTGACTAGTAAAATAGGGAAATTAGCAGTTGTGTAAGGCACTTTAGTGCTACTAACCTATTAGTCAATGTGTTGGGCACTTTAGTGCTATTAACGTATGGGTCAATGTGTTGGGAACTTTGGTGCTACTGGCCTACGGGTCAATGTGCTAAGGTTGATAGGCCATTATTTTTGCCTTTGGGCTATAAAATGAGTTGAGACTTATAGGTTAATGTTTGAGACCTTTGTGGTCACTATATAAGACTTTTATTTTCACTGATTCCTATTATCAAATTATTTGTAGATTTCCCTTACAAATGGGAAAATTGGATAAATCAACTTATAATCTAATGTTGGATTTGATAACATACTTGACAATGGGATATTATTTTATTTGCATATTTTTAAAATATAAGTATGAATGTCATATTCGTGATAAGTGGCATGGATATAATCTTTTTATCAATTAATTCCATGATATGATAGATATATGCCGGCTAAAAGTGTAGTAAGCATGTTATAACCATGATGTGCATTCTATGCTTTAAAGTATGTTGCTTATCTTAAATGGAAGCTTGTATGCATATAGATGTATGCTACATTGAATAGATCATTAAGCTTTATGCTAAACATATCATTTTTTTTGCAGTACGTAGGTTAAAGAAATATAGATAAAAGTTGAAGCCTCGAGTAGCTATATAAAATCAAGATAAAACTCTTCATTTGGGTATTTTGATTTCCTTTGTATAAAATATAGGTTACCATAAGTGCAGTGCACTTACATGTTATATAATGGGGATTTAGGCCAAAACTAGTATTTCATAATGTTTTGTAAACTTAACTGAATAACTTTACTTTTGTAATGTACAACTAATCTATTAATATTGGACTTTATTTTATTTAAGCTTTTAAAAATGCATGTAATTGAGAAATGTTGTCTTGAGATTTTGGTTGGATCAGGAGGGTCCAATTGAGTTATGTTGATGCTAAATGAGTTATTATAAGTGCTTTTGAACTTATAGGTATTATTAATTTTTTTGGTACAGCTATTATGCTATCGGATTGTTGTTACGATGATTCCCAAAACTATTTTAAAATTCTAAAGTGGAATTTTAATAATTTAAGTTTTCAAAAGTGCATATATGATCAAATGATTTCCAAAATGTTTTCATTTATATAGGTTTTTCAATAAAGTAAGTTCGAATATCAGTTCATGTGTTGCTTCTCATTCGAGTTGATGACCAGATCGGGTGAGAGGTGTCACATTTTTTGCCTTCTTCTTTTTAATCCCTAAGTAGTGATTATCATATAAAACCTATAACACATACAATTTTGGCAACCTAGAATTAACCATGTTTATTAATAGAGTGTTAGTTGTATGCCTTAGAGCACTTGAATGATATATACATAAAATGTTCATTTATTAATGAAAAAGGCATTTTTTTAATATTTGGTGATTATATATATTTCTTTTATACTTTTTTGCCATAGCTTAAACAATGTAATAAAGTCCTTGATATATATTCAAAGTGCAAAGGAAATCATAAAGAGTTCATGATGTGAGATTCCTATTGCATGCAATTGTGATAATACCTAAAATATCCCTAGTCATAGTACTAACAAGATGAGGCATTGTTAATATGGATAGACTAATACATGTTAAACTTCTTGACTAGGTCAATCAGTAGTTCTTACAAGTTGTAAGCATTGTGATGCTTAGAGTTAACATGTAGATGCTTACTTGGGAAGCTAGTTCATTAGAAACCTAACATGAGATCTTCACCTAGATAACTAATCTATGTCAATGAAAGTATCCCATCATAATAGTGGTGCAAGTTTCGTTAAAATTGAGACCACTAACTATTTTAAGTATGGAATTATATACTTTGACTTTGGCGCTTTTACATCAATAAGAAGTATACATAGCTAGGAGATTATATATATCAAGAAATATTTAAAGATAGGGCAGTGACCAGTAGAGGATTCACCACCCTAGATTATAGAGTGGGGAGTTTATGTCACTATTCTAGTAATGATCTTTATTCGAGAAACTTTGGCTAAATTGAAGTGCAAGTGTGAATGGGATTCATAGGGGCATTTTTATAATAAAGACAATTTTACTAGAGCTAATATATTCAGGGCTTAATTCTACATACTTAATTAAGCAATGAGTTGACACAAGTCTATACTCAAATTTCGATGAGATAAAGAATGGTGAAAGGACTTTATTGCACGGTAACTGTTTATGGAGGTTAAGTCAAACCACTTGACTTTTTGACACTTAGGTAGTCATGATGCATGGCTAAATGCCTCTCATGACTTGTACATATGTGAATAAATAATTGGGAATTATTTATGATTTAATGAGATTAAATCATAAGAATCTTAGTTGAAGTAGAATTTTTATTCACTACATACTACCAACATACTTCGAAAGCCCATAGGGTCACACACATAAAAAATTTGAGATGAGGCTTAATATATTAAATTGTATTAAGTAAT
>CANXYI011156774.1:0-11863 GCA_948208565.1 Hura crepitans | reverse complement strand
TATCAAATTCAAGGGTTGATGAGTTTCGTCAAGCTATATTTGGAGCGATTTTATGGCCTGATTTGAAATTATGATGAAGTGATAAAATCAGCAGACAACTCTACAAAGAGTTCAATTTTGTTTCATTTTTCGGTTTGGTATTGGAAACTTTCGAATTTCTAGGAGTTTGCATGTTTTACAACCATTACATCCTCACTTAAAATTTGTTCAAATCTAGGTGTTTTTCTCTCTCTCTCTCTCTCCTTTTGTGTGTGTGTGTGTTGGGGGTGGGGTGGTGCGGTGGTGGTGGGTGTTCTCTTCTCTAAGACAAATTTCTCTTTCAATAGGATTTACTTATTTCTTTTGCTTCATCAATATTTGAGCTGTTACTAGGCAGAGCAATGATCATGCTGGAAGATATTGGCAGTTTGCAACATCATGACACAGCATTCAGTGAACTAGCTGGCATATGGATTTTTGTAAGGTTTTGAAAAGTTGTAGTTCTGAGTTAAGTGGGTCCAATATACCAAAATGGCAAAAGGCAGCATATAGTTGCTAGCTTTGAATTCAAAGATGATGGACATAGGGTTTAGAGAATAGCTGGAGTTTTCCTCTGATAATCCTCTTTGGTTAGTTCCTATGTCATTTTTCAAGAGGGTGGTGGGGAAAATATTCAACTAGTCTTTTTACCTTGGGCAAATTTTGGTTATTATATGACTTGTTATAGATTTTTCAGCATGACATATTTCCTTGAAATCTAGGCAGACTATGCATAGAGTGATGTTGCATCTTTGATGAATGGAGTTCAGTGTTTGTTTTCAGCACAAGTGCGATTGCTTTGGGTACGAGAACATTGAGGTAGATAGATCAATATTCTGAGCTATTAGAGTTGAAATCTTGAAGTGTTGGGCTAATGAAATTACCGAGCAACCATCCATAAATGTCCTTTTGTTTGATGATTATGAGTATGAAAAGAGGCGGGGTGGTACAGGTGGTAGGTAGTGCCTTTAGTTGATGTGGAGATGGAGAAGAAGGGAAGGATTGAACCATCTAATGATTGAGTTTTGAACCTCATGGAACTCAAGATGTAGCTGCCTAAGACTTGACCGATACTGTATCTGTTAGGCATTCTTTTTCTACCTTCTGGAGGAGTTAAATATTCATACGAAATAAATTTACTTGGTTTGCTAATGGGTCCAATTCTTGAGTGAGATAGAGTGAACTTGACTTGATTTATTGTTGCATGAGGTCCAAAATTAACTCACCCAAGTAACTATTGTTTAATGCATCTTATTCTGCCGGCAGTCGTTTAGGTTTTTGTTACTCAGTCATTTCTATGTTGTATATTTAGTTAAAATAATGATAGCATGGCTGATAGCCCAACACTGTTTCCATTACTGATAATGTGACTGATTCTGAACTGTCAGGTATGTTATAGTATGCTGAAGTTGTGCTCTAATGATCTTTTTTGTATGGCTACAGTTGGTCAGCAGAAGCAGTCTTTGCGGGTTTTAGAGGCCAATGTCTATGACCGGCCTGATGTGAAACCTATAAAGGT
The DNA here is from genome assembly GCA_948208565.1 of Hura crepitans. Classification (NCBI taxonomy): domain Eukaryota; kingdom Viridiplantae; phylum Streptophyta; class Magnoliopsida; order Malpighiales; family Euphorbiaceae; genus Hura; species Hura crepitans. The sequence goes on along the minus strand of CANXYI011156774.1, from coordinate 10,326 downwards.
TAGGTTATATTCCTTCTTTTAGTTATTACTAGAGATGGTGTTGAAGGAGTTGATATTGGTATGGATCTTGCACCTTTGTTTATCCCGAATTTCCAATTGCACAAAGGGCTTGTTACTCTCCCGATGAAATCATAGGTTAATGTTGACGAAAACAAATTCCTTCAATTGAAAACATACCTGCTGCTGTAGTAATGGATAAGACTACAAGCATGGAGGCATTTATGAAATGTATTGGGAGCCAATTTCCACTAGGCTCCTTGGCTCATCAGGATCTGTTTGGAATTTAGCCTTTTAGGAGATGATTGAGCTACTATGTTAACATGCAGAACAAAACATAAGAAATATCAGTTTTTTTTTTTTTTGGTGGGGGGTGTGTCGGCTATAGTGAAAAGAAATTTTCCTTTGATGCCCAATCTAGAATCCTTTTCTGTCATTGCTGGGTCAGTTTCTTTGTTTAAGTATTCTGTTTTCTATTGGATTTTTGTGGACACTGTTCATGCAACTTGAAATTAGTGGAACTGGCAAGAGAATTGTGGCCAGGGGCAGAGCTTGTCCCCCTTAAATTTCTTCCTTCTCAAATTTTCTATTAAAAAATTGCATAAAAAATTAATTGTGTCCCTTTAATTAAAATATTACCCCTCTTCATGTTAAATTCTGACTCTGCACCTGAGTGTGACATTAGCGAAAGAAATAACTGTGTCTGAAGCAGGGTTTGAAAGTTTTACCGGATTTGAACCTGTTCTAAATATCATTTTTTTAAAAAAGAAAAAAAAAACTCCTTTTGCCCCTATTTTACCCCTTGGGAATAGTTCCTTCCACTGTCATTTTTTGTCTTCCTTTCACTTTTACTATACTTGCTGTCATATGCTTTCTTTTGCGTAATGTTAATCTTTTGATGTCATTATGTTATTAGTGTATTATAAATTATTCGTTGCCTCCATTTCTAATGTTTTTGTGCTAAACAAATTTCCTGTCTATACTTTTCAAACTCAGAGTAGTACAAGGCCTGTGCATGAATACCAGTTCATTCCCCAGCAACCAACTGCCAGAATTGATGCATATGAAAGAGTTGGCCCATCGTATCAGTATGGTTCACCGGCAGAAAGTCATAATGCCAAGTCGGTTGCATTATCTACAACGCGCTCTTTCATGAATGCAAATGAGCAAGTGTCCCTGGGATATGGTTTTCCAAATCAGTTGCCCAGTCTAAATCTCATGCCCGCAGATGGCAGGCAGGGTCACCTCTTGCCTACTGCTATGGCAGAATATGATACTGTACTTCAAAAAAGCTCCTTATCAAACGTTGGTTTGAATGCTCAATTTGGCAGTCACCCAATTACTTCAGTGGACAATCCATTTGTGCCATCTGACAGGAGAGTTAATCATGATGAGGATGTTTTGCGCATTGAGAGAAAGCGGAAGGTAGATTTATTTTGTTATAGCGTACTTCTACCTTTATTGTAGGCTGGTTACAATGTAATCTTATTTAACTTATTGCAGAGTGAGGAAGCAAGAATAGCACGTGAAGTTGAAGCCCATGAAAAGAGAATCCGAAAAGAACTTGAAAAGCAAGATATCTTGCGGCGAAAGGTCTGGTCTTACCATCTGTTTACTCTCTTCATGATATCAGTGTGTCTTATGTTGATGGTGATATATCATATACTGTATATTCAGAGGGAAGAGCAAATAAGGAAAGAAATGGAGAGGCAAGACCGTGAAAGGCGGAAGGAAGAAGAAAGGATGTTGCGGGAAAAGCAGCGAGAGGAGGAGAGGTACCAGAGGGAACAAAGGCGTGAACTTGAGCGTAGGGAGAGATTCTTGCAGAAGGAATCTATCAGAGTGAGATAACAAACACTGTTTTCTAATATATTTGCAGAAAAGTATACTGATGTTGAACAATCCTTCTATAAACTTGCGTGCAAGGATAAGTTAGTTTCTCCCTGATTTCCATTATCTTTTGCACTCCAGGCTGAGAAAATGCGACAAAAAGAAGAATTACGCAGAGAAAAGGAAGCAGCTAGGCAAAAAGCTGCTACTGAGAGAGCAATTGCTCGCAGGATTGCTAAAGAATCAATGGAGCTAGTGGAAGATGAACGCATAGAACTCATGGAATTAGCTGCTTCAAGCAAGGGATTGCCTTCTATAGTCTCTCTTGACTTTGAGAGTTTGCAGAATCTTGAAATATTTAGAGGTTGTTCATGTTGGACCTTGTTTCTTGTCCAAGAATATCTGTTTGCTTATAAATAAACTAATTATGGCTGCCTTTACACATACCATCCCCATTTTTCTCTTCTCAAGGATTAGATTTTGGCCTTTAAGGCTGAAGTGGCAGTTCAATCAGAATTTTGTCTTTTAAGATATGTTGCTGAGAAGCTGTTCATTATTAACTGCGAATAAATTATATGCATTTCTGTATTTTATATATAGACAAGCTGGTTGCATTCCCTCCCAAATCAGTGCTGTTGAAGCGGCCTTTTGCAATTCAACCTTGGAATCACTCTGAGGAGAATGTAGGCAACCTTCTAATGGTGAGTTTTGGTGGTTCTAAAATTTTTTTAAGTGCTGCTTTTGCTGATTGGGAGCTGAAATTCATTGAGTGGAGCATGCGACAGAAAGTGTGTTTTAACTAGAATAGAAAGTATTTTCCTTTTATACTCAAGTGGATGCAATGATTTGATAATAATATTTTTCTCCTCGTGTTTGCCATCTTATTATGAACCATGGTAGCTGATCTAGATGAAATATTGAAAATGGGGTGTTTCAGTTCTTTCAGATTATGTAGTAGTCTCATGTACTACTATTTTGGGCGTCAACATTAGGTGTTAACTTTTGGAAGGACATTTTTATTCTTTCAGTGTTCCCCATGTTCATTCTTAAATGAGCCTCAATTATAGAATAAGAAGGACATCCATAACGTAGGTACAATGTCTTCTCTTTTATTGGGGCTCTTCTAGGCAGGTAGATTATGAGAGGAGACTAGGTTCTGAAAGTATCACTTATTCTATTGACTTCCTAGCTAAGAAGTATCATCAAAGAGATGTACTTTAGGCTGTGAGCCGAGCACGAGAAAGTGGTTTTGGTACATCTCCTTTAGAATGCAGTCCTTTTTCTCAATCCAAAGTTTCAGGTTACCTTTATGTTTATTGAACCTTGATTATGCCAATATTCTTTCTGGTGTCACATGTAAGTTGCATCGAATTACTAGAATTAATTATTAGCTCTCTACTTTTTTTTTTTGATGGGCATATTGAATTATAGTAGCAGTGTATTATTTGGGGCTGCAAATTTGAATGTTCCAAAGGAGTTTCTTAAATACCGATGGTTCAGTTTTTTCTTTCCCTTGTTTTTTCCTTCTTATTCAAAAAATTCCGTTTTTTTTTCTTCTGGCCTGTATTAAGCTAACGAAGCTTTATAAACTTTCAGGTCTGGAAGTTCTTAATTACATTTGCAGATGTTCTTGGCATATGGCCATTCACCCTGGATGAGTTTGTCCAAGCTTGTCATGATTACGTGAGCGTCTGTGGATCCTTTATTGAAATGTAATTAGAGATAGGCTGGCCTCATTTTTCTGTTGTCTTACATAAATTTCTGCTTACTGTTCTTTAAGGATCCAAGGGTATTAGGTGAAATACATCTTGCTCTTTTGAGAACCATAATTAAAGATATTGAAGATGTTGCAAGGACACCTGCTACTGTGTTGGGGGCACATCAGAATGCTGCTGTTAATCCTGGAGGTGGCCATCCACAGATTGTTGAAGGGGTAAATCCTCCTTGATTGTTTGCTGTAGAAAATTCTTATCTTCAAATGGTTCATTGTTCCAAAATTATTTTGGCTTCTTCTATCAGGCATATGCATGGGGATTTGATATACGTAGCTGGCAACGTTACCTAAATCCATTAACATGGCCTGAAATATTGCGACAGTTTGCCCTTTCAGCAGGGCTTGGACCACAGCTTAAGAAAAGAAATATTGAGCAGGCATATCTTCGGGATGATAATGAGGTGCCAAACGAATTCTTTATCCCATTTCAACATTAACTATTTTGTTTTCATTTTGCCAAACGAATTTTGACTGTGTCCCTTTTTTCAATTTCAATTAGAATTAAATTGATTCGGTATTGTTGCTTCTGGATTTTTGGCTCTATTAGTTTTTAACTTCAGTTCATTGTTGAAGGTGCAACTAGTTTCCTTATATTTCATCTTTTTTGGTGCTCAGTTTGAATAGATTCACGTTTTTGTTCTCTATTGTGTTAAAATTCAGGGTAATGATGGTGAAGATGTAATTACTAATTTACGCAGTGGAGCAGCTGTTGAAAATGCTGTTGCTATAATGCAAGAAAGGGGATTTTCTAATCCACGCAGATCTAGGCATCGCTTGACACCTGGTACTGTTAAATATGCAGCTTTTCATGTTCTTTCTCTTGAAGGAAGCAAGGGTCTTACAATACTTGAAGTTGCAGAAAAAGTTCAGGTAAGTTATATTGCTTGTTCACTCATTTTCTTATCCATAGGCAAAGCTTTTTATTCTCTTTATTTTTTTTTGGCTATTAAAAAAAAAGAAATCTGAACTAAGGGATCTCACAACAAGTAAGACTCCAGAAGCTTCAATTGCTGCTGCTTTGTCAAGGGATTCAAAACTTTTTGAAAGGACAGCTCCATCAACATATTGTGTGCGTCCTGCTTATAGGAAGGACCCAGCTGATGCTGAGGTAATACTTTCTGCAGCCAGAGAAAGAATTCGGATATTTAAAAGCGGTTTTGAAGATGGAGAAGAAGTTGATGATGCTGAAAGAGAGGAAGATTCTGAAAGTGATGTGGCTGATGATCCTGAAGTTGATGATCTAGGCTCTGACGTAAACCCTAAGAAAGAGGCTTGCAATTCCCCAGAAGCAAACAAGTTCAACACAAAAGCTCTCTTTGAAAATGGGGAGGGTGATGATGTTCTCAGGACTTCCCAAGTTGTACTTCAGAAGGTTGGTGAGGGTTTGCCTTCAATGCAATCTGACAGCAATAATGAAGCAAAAGGTCTTGGTTCTTCCATTGGACGATCTGTTGATGCTGCTGGTATTTCCACTAATATTGACCAAGAAGGTAAGGATATTGATGAAAGCAATCTTGGTGAACCATGGGTTCAGGGACTAATGGAGGGGGAATACTCTGATCTGAGTGTTGAGGAACGACTTAATGCTCTTGTTGCGTTGATTGGTGTGGCACTTGAAGGAAACTCAATCCGAGTTGTTCTTGAGGTATTGCTTTTTCCTTCTAGCAAAACTTAAAACAATTTTCGTTTCTGTCATCTAATACATTGGCTTTTCAGGAACGCTTGGAAGCTGCAAATGCTCTTAAGAAGCAAATGTGGGCAGAAGCGCAACTTGATAAACGTCGAATGAAAGAAGACTATGTGATAAAGACGCATTATTCATCATATAGTGGAAACAAGGCGGAACCTAACCTAGCAATGTTTGCAGCAGAGGTTAGGGAGAGTCCATTAGTTACAGTTGATGACAAAATTAAGGAGTCGCCTATTAATGCTTCTGCCCCACGAGAACACTTAAATGACACACAGATCGACATGAATTATCCTAACAATATATCTTCTGAAGGTAACACTCAAATGCAAGATATCTCTACTGGTCCAGATAATCTCCTGCTTCAACAGGCAGGAAATGCTGCAGATAGGTCACGCTCACGGTTAAAATTCTTCATTGGCCACAAAGCCGAGGAGATGTATGTGTATAGATCACTGCCTCTTGGCCAGGACCGCAGACGAAATCGTTACTGGCAGTTTATCACATCCGCTTCTTGCAATGATCCGGGCTGTGGCAGAATCTTTGTTGAGTTGCATGATGGTCGCTGGAGGCTTCTTGACTCTGCACAGGTAGCAGTTTTTTCCTGCTTTGCAAGTTTATATATGAGCCTTGAGATGGTGAATGTGTGCCATGTGTGTGCTTTTACTTGTGATATATCTGCAATATTCTACCTGTGGAGCACATTTCAGCTCTCTTTTGTTGCTAGAATTTTTGAGGGAAGCAACAACAAGAGATATCTGCCACATGCAATACTTGTCATTTGCATAAGTACCATGACTTAGTAATCTAAACCCAGCAGCAATCAGTGGTGCACGTTGTTTTTGTCTGCCATCCTTTTTTCCTTTTCTCCTCAGTCTTTTTCTTTTCTGGGAACTGCAGGTGTACTTGCCTTTAGGTGCTTTGCTATTATCATTTTTGAAATTTCCTTGTAGGGTTTTGATTCTTTGTTGGCGTGTCTGGACGTCCGTGGGGTTAGAGAATCTCATTTGCACATGATGTTACAAAAGATTGAGATGTCCTTTAAGGAAGGTGTCAAGAGAAACATCCTGCATGCCAACATAGACAGACAAAGTGGGGACTCCATCAAAGCAGAAGCTTTTGAAATGGATGCTGGACCTGTTTGTAGCCCTGGTATCGACAGCCCAAGCAGCACTGTATGCATTGCAGATTGTGATATGTCAGAGACCTCTACATCTTTCAGAGTTGAGCTTGGAAGGAATGAAACCGAGAGGAGTCATGCCTTGAGGAGATATCAAGATTTTGAGAAGTGGATGTGGAAAGAATGCGCTAGCTCTTCAGTATTATATGCTACGAAATATGGGAAGAAAAGATGCCGACAAGTACTCGGTGCTTGTGATCGCTGCCATGATATTTATCTTTCTGAAGGTGATCATTGTCCTTGTTGCCATAAGACATATGGACACTCTGGAAGTGACAATTTTTCCAAGCATGTGGCTCAATGTGAAGAGAAAATGAAGATTTTGCCTGATTATAGTTTTTGTGGTTCATCTTCTCCGCTGAGGATCAGGTTGCTTAAATTGCAGTTAGCTGTGATTGAGGTGAGTGCCTACAATGTATCTACTATTGAAATTTTTGATAAATGCTGTTAAAATCATCACTGATATTGGGTTTGCAGGTTTCTACTCTGCAAGAAGCACTTCAACCCTTTTGGACGAATGATAATCGGAGATCATGGGGTATAAATCTCGAGTCCTCAGCATCAGTGGATGAGTTACTTAAGGTCTATATGCAGCTTTTGTTAAATTTTTATCCTATTTGATTTGTTCTTTATCTTGGCTGGCGCATGCTTCCATTTTGATCTCTATTTAGTATTATTGCAAAATCAAGTTAGCCACTGTTTTCACTATATTCGTGAGTCCAATTTATTTTGGTTCTACAGAATAAAGATTTTAGCTAGGCAATATGCAACGATTTTCTGCAAATTATATGCCATGCTAGCTCTTTCCTCTTTCCCTCTCTCCTATTTTTTTTTCCAGCTATGCTGACTGCATTTTTCTCATTCTCAGCTACTGACATTGTTGGAGGGTTCCATTAAAAGGGATTACTTATCCTCAAACTTCGAAACAACCAGTGAATTTTTGGGTTTGGATAATCCATTTGGAAGCACTAATGATTTTTCCAGAATGCAAAAGGTTCCTGTACTACCGTGGCTGCCACGTACTACAGCAGCTTTAGCTCTAAGGGTTATGGAATTAGACTCATCCATTTTGTACACAGTGCATCAAAAAGAGACTCAAAAGGACAAGGGCAATGGAGATTCTTTTGTAAGTTATTCTTATTCTAAGCATAGTTTTAGTTCTGAAAATGTGTCGTACATTTTCTCTCATAGTCATGACATGCTTTCTTAACCATAGGTTGCTATTGTGTAAACTGGATTTTCCATCAGTCATCTTATTATTATTCAGTTTGCCTTAAGTGAAGTGGCAACAAGACAATAAAATGCATTAGTCCTCAGACGACAGTTTTAAGGGAATGAGCTTTCATTAATGGAATTGGCTGTTTCCATACTCCTGATTACACCTTAGACTTATAGTAGTTAATCAGGCCCAGGAGTAGTCATTTCACGAGTGTAAATGATAATAACCTTGGTGTAACCAGGTGCTTTAAAGAGACATAGGATTGAAGCTTGCAATTTCTCTCAGATTAATGCATAATATAATAATTAGGAAAGTGAGGCGTATGAATGATTGATGGAAAGTAGTAATGGCTGATTGGGTAAAAATATTTTCACTAAATCAATAGTTATTCCCGTTTGGAAGTTAGGTGTTTATCAAAATATTCATGCTCGGCAACTGTGGTTCTTGAATGAGTCTTGGCATCAAAAAGAGGGGCTCTGTAGAGGTTAAAAATTTTGGTCTGCAAGGGATTTGAGGTCCAAAATCTTTTAAAGTGCAAATAGCCAAAGCTGCAGTAATGGATCTTGTGGCACGTCAAATTCTCAGTTATTTTCATTTCAACCCTAATTTTTTAGCCTTCCATTAGGATAATTATTTGCTGATGTATAATGAAGCACTGTTCATTGGGTGTATTCCCAAATGCTGCTTGCAATCTAATTAATGTGACTTGACTTTGAAAATGGCATTTTAGAAAGCAAATAGGCATTGGGTTTCATATCAAATATGCTGGATATTAATGGGTTCTTAATTCAATGATTTAATTCTTTTTTTTTTTTCTTTTTCTTCAGATGAAGTTGAATATAGGAACAATTTTTCAATTTGTTCAGTGACCATTTTCTGATTATTTTTTGTCTTTCTTGCTTAGATGCTTCCTTCCAAGTTTAATGTAGTGAAGAATACCCAAGATAATGAAGCCACAGAAACCCCTCATCAAGCTGGATTATACGAGCATGGCAATTGTGTTGATGGAGGTTTTGGTTTAAATGGAATGAGTCGCGGAAGGGGGAGCCGAGGCAGAGGTCGTGCTCGTATTACCCAAAGTGTGAAATCTCAAAGAAGGGTTACTGGTGCTAGATCAGAATCTAGTAAAAGAAATAGCTCTATAAACAACAGATTGGGGCAGGTACTCTCATGGAAAGGTCAATCGCGAGCACGGGGAGGGCGTAAGCGAAGCCGCCGAAGCATTAGAAGTAGGCCGAAACCGGCTAAGAGAGCAGCAGACATTGCTGCGGAGACAAGTATCCCAAAAGAAACAGAATATGAGAAAGCACCAAGAACATTGGAAAGGGATGACTGGAACAGCCATGAAACTAGATTCCAAGTAGGGGCTGCTGAAAATCTCAGCAGCTCAGAAAGATCTGATTACGATGAAGAAAATGGTCAAGCTACTGCAGATGAATACGATGATCTTGCAGTTGACGACTATGGAGGTGGTTTTGATGGCAAGTCCAATGACTTGCTCGAGGGAAGTGACTATAATTTAGATACCAATGATGACGACGATGATGAAGTAGATGTAGATGAAGACGACCAAGGGGACATGGATGTCGAGGGATATATAAATGAGGACTCAGACGATGATGGAATCAGGGATGGGAATGTAGAGCAAAGTGGGGAGGACCCAGATGAAGGAACTGGGTCTACTTCTACAGATTTCAGTGACTAACGTAAGCAAATTTCTAATGCAGAAGCAAATTATCTCTAATTGTATTTTCTGCTTCACTGTGCAATTGAACTACCATGTATTTATAGAAGCAACTGTAGTTGTGGATAGCTGATAGCAGCTTTACTTTGTATTGGAAATCAACCATCAATCAATACTTGTTTCTGTCAACCGCCTTTTTGGTGTTCTGATAGTATTATGGTTATTACCTCTCAAAAACTGGTCTTATTTATAAATCTCTTCGTTGATTAGGCATTCCTCTGGACACTCTCAGATTTGGATTTTGAGGAAGATTTTGGCAATTTATAAATCCAGCTAAATTTTATAGAAGTTGGATAAAATCTATCAATTTGTATACTTGAATCATTCAAAATTTGATAATTTTCAAATCCACACAATGGAAGAAAATTAGCAAAATTTGGCAATCCCTCTTCTTCCAATGATTTCACAAGTTCTGTAAATTATACAAATAAAGATTATGATGTTTTTTGGGCTGATATCTTGAGTTAAGGCATATTTATCATTTACGTTGGATGTTTTTTTTCTCTTGCATGAATTTATTATCTTCAAAGCAAGCATGTTAATTAATTTTCATTAGAAGTAGGACCAGCCTCAACAACAAATTAAATTACAGCAAATGAAATTCAAGGATCCTAACCATAAGATTACATTGTGCATTCTCTAATTTAAAGAAAAGGGAAACTCCCAATATATATGTATATATTAAAGGTTGAGCTAACTATTTGAACTTCAGATTTCTAAATGTTATGGCATTTGCATGGAAGAAAATGAAGAAGCACTTTAACTGAAAAATGCCTTCCTTCAAGGCTAACAACTCTCAAAATACTTATTGTTGAAACAAAAAAATATTACATGAAGAGCAGTAAGTATCAAAAACGTATTTCTGAGCTACATAAGTTGTATAAAGAACCCACTC